>UZAN01049195.1:1292-22591 GCA_900618425.1 Echinostoma caproni | reverse complement strand
CTATTCAGTGGGTTTTCAGTCCGATACCGAGTTCGCGCTATTCGATTTCGATTCCTATTTCGAATATTATAATATACCACCTACCTGTGGTAACTAGGCGTCACCTAATCAGCAACAGATTTTGGAAGACCGACTTGAGTCGCTGGTATTGTGGTTGTCGTAAGCATTGATTGATTCACATGATGATATTCAAAGATCATCGTTGTAGGATTCCTGCTGACAAAATATTATGAAGGAAAGAAATTCTGTCCTTTGGGCATAGTAAGGAAAAACGGTTGGCTGTGTTCTGGAATGAGTTTCCTACAGCTGGTTCGGGTCAGTTTGCAATCCCTGAAGATTAGCAAGATTTTAGTCCCATTAAAATTACAAAGTGGGCTTTCCATTTGCTGTTCATCTCAATAAAGATCGGTGGAAAATCATTTTTTGACAGGTTGCTGGCCTCACACATCACAGTGTTATAGTTACCCTTTTTTTTTTTTACAAAAAACGCGTTTTTCAGTAGTGCAATTGTATGCACAATCGTGAACTGATGGAGATGATAAATGTTTTAAGAACGAGAATGGTAGTATAGCTTATTTAGAAAATAAATCGATGAATTTGGGTATTCCTATTATTTCTGTTCACCTTCTTATACTCTACTAGCTGAATTGGACAATAGAATTGTGCGAAATCAATTTACAGTGCTCACTTTTGGATGTCACACTCTGGGCTCAATCCGCCTGGCTTACGTTTGTGCTTGGGCATGTGGTGAAATAGTCGTTTATAATTTCCGCGAAAAGTAACATCAAATTCGGAATCCATCCTCCGAAAGCTGTAAGTTCCTTGATTCATAACGGACAATGCGGGCTAACTAATGTTTTCAGTGAATTCGTTTTCAAGTCTTTACAATCACATTTATAAGACGCAATTTCAGTAGGGTCTAACAGATGGTTGTGAGCTCCAGATAGGTCAAATTGGTACGTCTTTGGCATTACGTAATTTAAATTTCCCTCCTGCGTCATGGTTATATGAGCACAACTTTTTCCCTCCTGGCCCAGGGAAGTTTGAAAGTTTGAAACAATTTTCGTTGTGTGCATTGCGAACGTACTCCGGGTTCTCACACTGCAGCAAAGTGAACAGAAGTGTGCAACAGGATGTCCGTCGGTTCATCTTCTCTTAGCTGGAGATGATACGTGGCTATGCGGGCGAAAAGCGACAGTGAGGGTGGAGGCGGGACACAAGGTGGCGAAGAAACACCGGAAGACGAGTCTCCCGTGGGTCGGAGTTAAAGGTAAACCTACAAGGCAAAGTAAACAAAACGTCATGAACAAAAATGGTCCAGTGAGATACAAGCATTCGCGATAAAATATTACTGGCGCGGTTACCAAGAGTCACATTTCCACGAAGTTCAAGACTCACGAGTCAGATTTTAATCGCCTCAGCGGTCTTAATCGTCCGAAACCGTATTGCTCTCAAGGGGTGTGAGGAGACTCACCAAAATGATTGTGAACACCAAGTGCATGTCACAAAAGGTTTTTTTTAAATACATAAACTTTTGAACCCAGCTTTTGTTACGAAATTAGTTCATAATCACTGATTCCATGGTATATTTTGTCAGCCACTCCTACGCTATTTCAATTGCTGTTGATCTGATAGCTGAATTATTTTTACTTCCAAATATATGGTCAAAATGCCGAGTTTGATTGTTCGACATGTGAAAGGTCGAATACCAGTTGCTGCTGCTATGGATAGAACAGAGAGATAGAATAAGATCTGCTACTAGCACACTAATGAGATGTGAAGGAAGGTAAAAATGAGGCATCTATCGATCGAGTACGTTTGCAAGAGTACACAACCATTTTTGAGATCAGCATCGACAATTCATAGTTATCTCGAAACACGTACCGTAATTTGGCAGGCCTGAAGTTGTTTCAGGTGCGTCTTGTTTTAGTCAAACGTCTCTACCCGGAAAAAAGGAGCATCAACCACACTGGTTGAGACTAGGACACTCCTACTTCCATGGCCTGTGATCGATCTGGCCCGATAATTTCCGCGATTCGGTCACCCCGAGGCCGTAATCTAGTTGAACCAGCCTAATGACTAAGGCAACCGTGACAAACCCTTAAACATGATTGATACTCTGTCTTTCTGTATGGTCTATTTCTTAGTGTTACCCATGTAATCTGTTAACTGTTTCAGGATGAATTACTGGAAACAATTTTTTGTCAAACTGTTTGTACAGGTTTGATCAAAATAGTTAGGTTATCCTTGGGATTCTGTTGGTCACGTTGTCCACTCTGTACATCTCTATTTCAATTCAGGTTTTCACAACTATTGTTGAAATTTGCGATAACCAACAAAGAACACTGGATATATGTTTCTTCCTGTTTGGGACGCACAAGGCGATGACCGTTAACGGTGTGGCTCAGAGTCAGGGGTTTAAAGTTCTAACTTGAACGTTTGCGGTTCGAGTCCTTACAGGGACACAGAACGTATGCACTGATGAAGAGTCCCAAACAGGACGAGACAGCTATCTAGTGATCTTTGACGGTTATCACAGATATTTCCGTCGTATTTAAATGCAGGAAATTGCGGAGAATTAACGATCTCCTAAGGAGTGAAACCCACACTCATGAACATCAAGAGTACCCGGTGCCTCTTTACAAACGAATGGGCTAATCGAAGCTTGCTAGTCTAAAATTGTTGAAGTTAGTCGGAAGAAGCTTGCTGCCTACGTAAGCTCCAATATGGGTCGGGGTGATGGTCTTGGGAATGGGCTGATCACCCTTCCCTTACACCGTGTGAAATGCTCCTATATGACCAATCGTCTCAAATCGCCTCTGCTGAGGAGGCCCTAATTACTGCATTTCGATGGCGGAGGTGTTTCCGCACCAGAGTTGGAGAATGGAAAGCCGAACTCATGGGCTATTACCGGGTTGGAGATAAAATCAAATAATGGTTTAGCATTCCCTAACGAATTTCTATTCCGACGGTGGGGGAGATCTATCAAGTGGAATATTCATAGGAAACAAACCCAAACAGTGCAGATGATCACAATCGGGTACTGCAGCAACCTTCTTTTCCCAGATACAGCACTCATCTCTTGTTTGACAGACTCAAAACAATAATAACCAGCTTGAATCATTGGAAAAAGTTTGTCTCATTCAATAAAATTCAACGCGTAACTTCATGCCCTCCCCCACCCCGGAAAGGAACCTCAGGCAAAATCAACGAAACACATGCAACTTCCAAGTACTGTTCAAGAGCGCTTCCAAAAAATATTTTATACACCTAATGGGTTTGTATTAAGCAACGCAAATCTAATTTGCTGTTCGGGGACTGTCAGACCGGTCGTGTGCTTCTGCGTAATGCTGTCCCGTCATTGATAGACTACTCGTGATATTTCTGACTTATGAATCGGAAATGTTAACGAAGATCAGGGATGGTACAGCCGATCTATAAATAGATGTCAGTCATTCAACTGGTTGGCGCATTTCAAGCTGTACAGACCCGAGTTGGATCAGTCGCCGATTCGAGCTTGACAAAATATCGGAACGAATAAATAAGATACCTACTTCTTTGATATGGAGTCCTAAATTGTAAAAGTACTACTTTGTGTGCGACTGGCGCTCGTCTAGGGAACTTAACATTCACCATTTACGTTACTTTCTGGCTTTCAGCAACCGTCTTCCACTCTGTATTGGGAGACTATTGATTTGATCCGGATGCTTAAGCATGTAACCACATTGAATAAACACCGGAACAGAATTCTGTAACGCACAATTAGTTGCAAGTTAACTAGGAGCCACAAACACACCGACAAGGATACACTTTTACTCCATTAACCCATTAACCCTTCCGCAGAGTAGGCGCTTGCTTTGCAAGCCAGAAAAGCTTTAAAATGTCTGTAGGGTCATCAGTGAAGCGTCACTGGTATACATTTAAGTAGAGTATCTCAGTAAATAGTGCAGTGAAAGTGCGAAGGACAAAACCGGAATCATATCCGTAACGAGCGGTGGTGATCCGGTGTTTATGTTACCTAATTATTGCCCCGGGGACGTGTTTTCGAATCCCACCATCACCACCTGACTTGCCCCATTTGCTATTGCATGACAGCCCTTTGATTGGCTGCCTCCCGTTTCTTGAAAATTCTATCTTTGTATATTCAATTATGGGAAGTAAAAAAAAATAAAAAGAATGAAAAAAGGAAGTAGTTGTGATCCCTCTGCCGGTAAAAGAAGACCTATTGTTGAACACAGTATACAACATCCAGAAATTGAATTTGTACACATCTATTGGCAGCTTGGCCAGGTATGGTTTAAAACCCTCGCATAATGAGCTTCTGCAGAATCTTAGAAATTTTTATTGTTTTGAATACCTCTCAAGTTATTTCCCTGTACATTCGCAGTTATGCGATGAGTTCATTTATCATTCATGTTGAATGTGGATTTAAAAATTGAATTCAAACAAAGAATTATTTTTTTATTGTTCATTCTTAATCTTCTAAAATCCCATGAGACAACAAACTTTAGGAGTATGAATGCAATTTGGGTAGGAGGTGCGTCATCATATCATACTTGGTTAATTAAACTGCTTCGTGACTTGCTCACTTAAGTGTGATATGATCTTATTATTGTAATTTATTAGTACTATTTAAAATCATAGATTGATTACAACATTTTGCGTTGACATGACAGCCTCAGTGTTGTTATTCACTTATGATTGTACACTTTTGGTTAGTAACTTCTAATGTCCATCATTCGACCAGTGCGTCTCGTTGCTTGTCTCATTCAATGGTCAGTTTCTGATCCCAAAGAGGATCTCAAATGACCTTGAGGCAGCAGGCTGTATATCGGAACGCCTCTTGTTAGGTGGATGGTATACAGAAAACAGTGCTAAATGAGGACCTTCGACCAGGTCACACATCACGTCATTCCCCGATGAAAAGATAGAACTACAAGCATTGGTATTGTTGCACTTGCAGTAGAGATCCGTCCCATTGTGAATGTTATTTGTGGTCCTGAGAGTTGAAGTTAGTAAACTCGGTAATTCTGTGACCACAGTTAGGAGTTACGTGGGCGAATTGCGATAGCGTCGACAGAGGGCACTGATCGTAGTCTGATGACTCAAAGTTGGTCCGGGGCAATCCAAAGTACAGCGTAAAACACTCTATTTGTGTCAATACATGAGATTGATTTGATTATAATTGTGGCCTGAAGGATTATGTGGCCTGTGAGGACAACCGAATTTCTCGTTCAAAATTTCACATTTTCCTCCGATTCATAGAACTTTAAGATCAGGTTTCTATGTGTGCTCTGGAGTTGAGGTTCTTTCATTAGTAAATCAGTCTGCTGTGTTGAAGCCGTGCAAAAGCTTCAGTTATTTACTTAACTCTAAAACCAGAAAATTGCTGTCCGACTGGGTTAGATTCTACGTAGATCGCGTATCACCGAATTCCTAATTGTTCCCTGACATAGACAGCAAGTCGTCCGTTTAATGGGATTCGTGTAAAGAACCATGTTTACGAGAGCTCACTATTTTTGTCCAATTGCCTATGTTATGGGTTCTAATTGAAATACTTTCTGCCTTTTGTCCGTTATTTCGAGATGAAAGATCCTATGCACGTTGATGACGTCTTCAGAGTCTCCTCTGGTAAGAAGAGAGAAAGAGACACTTTTTTCATTTTTTATCCGATTCTCTGTGTCATACTTCATTTTTCATTCTCTTGATTAAAAGATATGCCAGAACTCTTTTGGATTTGACTTCACTTCTCTCCATTGACCTTGCACCCCAAACATCCTCTACATTTGGGAATGGAATTATGGCTTTACACTTACGTCCATAGTCTTGAAAATTTTGATTCACTCTTATAGACATATCTGTTTCCAATTTAAATGCGATGGAAATGTTTGTGGTGGCCGAAAAATTGTTCTGGACAGGTATTTTGTCCGGCTTGGGAGTCATCAGCAATGCGTATGTTTTATGCCCCTGTCAGAATTCTAACTGCGAACATTCGGGTGAGGAATTCAAACCCTTACGGCCATCATCTTGTGCGAATGACTCAATCACTTTAACATGTGGGGAATTCATCATCTCCCAATGAATTGAAATCCACAACCAAGATCATCAATAGTGCTTGGTACGCGTGAAAAAAAAACAAATGAGCTACTCCTACCCTTGCACTGTGAATATATGTTTTCCGTTTGGGAAGGCATGCAGATTGAACGATGCAGTAGTCGCATTTTCGAGTGGAGTACGTACTGGAGTGTCCACACTTTACTCTTAATTCAACATCTCAATAATCTGCGTATTTAAAAAAAAACTATAAGAATTCGTCCTGGAAATTTCTTGTGGATGGGCTTCTCGGACCAAACATTATTATGTGATTCCCCTTTCCTGAATTTCCTGACTGATTTTCACCATCATCACCACCTCGATAGGCCTCTCCAATTTCCCAAGAATCGGACACGTTTCCGTCAGCACACAAACATTTAGGTTTACCGTGTGCTCATCCCTGTGTCGGTGTGCTCAAAATCAAGTAAAATGTAGTGGGGAATGAGAGCATAACAATAAAACAGCAGTTTTTCTCATGTTTTTTTTAAATTTAATACTTGTATGATTATGTAGTGACGCGTAACTAATCCTGAGGACTATGATGATAAACACGGACACCGCATACATTAGACTGTCATTCAACAACAATACATCAACTGTAGAAATTCATTCGGAATTTTATACCACTTAGAAACAAGGGTGAATCCGCAGACCCAGTCATATTTTGATGACATAAGTAGATTATATTTATTTGAAAAAATAAACATTTGCAAATAGTGAAACGCGCTTCAGAGTTACTAGTTTCCTTGAGATTCACAAATCAGTGATCGAGGAACAATAAGTCTCCTGTTGACTCAGTGTCCAATCTTCCACAGTCCGAATGTGAACAGGCAAAGTAGCATGAATGTTGTTGGAACCAAGGTGGACGATGTGTTGTACTTCACGTTGCACAGATCCGTTTTACAACAGCCCGTTCTAGCCCCAGTGCCCGATACAACCGCATTCTGAGCTGAGCATACCGGTGCACAAGCACGTGTTTCGGTTTTCACAGTGTTTGCTGCCAATGTTTGTGCAATCTGCATGGAACGATTTTAGAGAGACAAAAGCAGGAAGCGCAAGATGTGAAGTTCCATCTATGAATTTATGTTACCAGTGAGCAAAAGACATCATTGTTTTCGAACGATAAATTGGGATACCATGTGAAAATTGATAGCATTCTGTTCGGTTACCGATTTACGGAAAGATCTATTATACGCAAGTTATACAGCCAGTCCAACAAATAATAAAACACATTACCTGAGAGCTTTCTCTACCTTCTCCCTCACACAACCCAAACTAATGGTCAGTACACCTGATTTGCCGCGTTCGCATTAGGGCACCCAGATAGACATATGGGACAAGGGCCCATTTGTGACTAACTATGAATGCGTATAACGTAGAATCGAAAATTGATTCTTTACTCAAGTTAAAACGTAGCGCAGATCTAAGACAACTGCTCAAGTAATAGGGCACTGAGAACATCCGTACTGCTGTTCACTAGGCTGTGCACAAATGTTGTTTGCGGTGGTGGTGGTGGTGGGGTTGGGAGTCACAGTTGAACACCCATCCCGTGCTGGTGATGATCAGCACGAAATGAAAGCCTGTGAAATCTGACTAGAACGACAGTAATTAACCAAAGCACGTGAAATGAAAGCAATGGAATTAAAGGTAAAACGTGATATCAATGATGCACAAACTGTTCAGTCGAAATACATCACGTCATAGTGATTGATTAACTTCAGTTCTGCTTTTTTCGGTTGATTGAACTTCAGTGAAAACAGTCGCCTATGTACTCAGTTACTGATATGAAAAGTTTGATTAAAATCGTTGACTATTCTATTTCACCAATTTCGCAGTACAAATTTGGCTAGGTACTGTAGCCATCGGCACTGGCATTTAATTAATTATACGAGTGCAGTAACAACGCTTGTAACCCCGTCTGACATCGAACGGCAAATCCGCTCGCTGAGAACCGAACAGTTCGCCAAGAAGCTACACAGTCAGATCAGTGAACAAATCCCGACCTTTACTATTTGGGCTTCAATCCAGAGGTGTGAGGTCGACAGGTGCATCTGAAAGGCCAAAACACACCTCCTAAAAGTGTACTAGCTGCTGAATGACAGCGTGCACATAACAGTACAAGGCATTACCTCAAAACCATAGCTCATTTTTCCGAATTGTGATTGTGAGGCTGGTTTGTACAATCTTCGCCTTCCCATAGGAGGTGCACACTATACCTAAATACGCTGGACACAGGGACTTCAGCTATAATTACCCAGACATTGGATCCTGTGATTCAACCAACTCTCAGCAAATGTTTATGGAACGAAAGGCTTAAAGACTCACCAAACAGTACTTGCAATTGTCGCCCACAGTTGCATTTGCAGTGTTGAATGGAATTGGGCAACTGGTACATGTATAACATTTCAAGAAATGACCTTGATGGTAAAACAAAAACAGAAATAAATATTCGATGATTTGAACACGAAATGGATAAAGTGGATGTGAAGTCTGTGTGTCTACGGTAATTTTGGTAGGTAAATTGTAAATCAGATCAGATCATTAAAGAGGTGTTTTATATGATGGCATTTCACCTTGATTAATTGAGAGTGATGATATGCAAAAGAATCTACCCGGTAGTGCGCCCAATTTGAGCGCGGAAGTTAATTCGAAAAACCCAATTATTCAATCCACTGGTATTCTTTAGGTAATAACACCTTCCCACCAAAGAGATATGCATGTTTGTGACGGACTGATTGCGCCAGTTTATCGCTTGTGAAATGACATGTACGAAAATCACGTAGAGCTTTCGTTACCGTCTTCCAGATATTATCTTCTGTTATAGGGAGATAGTTGGGGGATCGATTGTTGTCTGACTGCTGAATACAACATATAGGCCAGCTTGCAAGTAAACATTGGAGTTTCAGTGAATTGATTATTACAAAGCGTTCTCACAAATATAACTTTACACAAATTATTACATACTTATGGAAACTGGTACTACTTACCTTCATGAAAACAGAGCAGAAATACGAGACCAATAGTGAGCAGTCGCAGCATATTTCACTGTTTTACACTTCGGGGAACGAGAGTTATTAACCGTGGGTGAAATGTCACTTTGTGATTCTTCGACTTGTTGCAGGACTCCATTTATATATGCAGTTTTAATGACAAGAAAACTGACTCACGGTCGCGTGATAACCACAAAGCAAAAATGATAGGCAGTTTTCTTCTCCTGTTAGTGATTATACAGAAGTGATTTTGATTCCGAGAGTACTGTTATGCACACAGATCGGGTGAAGTTTTCATCCAATCGGGGATTTGCAACACCATCGCCAAGCATCGGTCGCTCAACCAATGAAATATGACGATCGGAAGGAGTGCAACGGAGAACAGCAGGAAAAGTCGGATGTGGTCAAATTAGGACAAAAACATCAATTTTTGTTGAATTCACACATCCGCGACATACATTGACGCATCATCGGAACGTGAAACAATAGAAAAATGGCGGTTGCTGAAAGTTGTATTTCTGTATATTCAACAAAAGGAAATAAAAAGATAAAAGAAAAAGAAATGAGTCATGATCCTGTTGTTAAAGTGATCACTGACATGTGTAGGTTCGTAAACCACATAATCAATCACAACATTTTTGGCGAACCCTATTGCCAGAGAACGGGTGCGGAACTGAACTTTCACCAGGCTAACGAGTTTCATAATCTGATTGCATCCACTTAACTGTGGCAGTATCGTTGTTTTTTCGTAGCATCTCTCGTTGTTCCTTTAAAAACGGCCACTGTGCAATTAAAGCAATGCCCACCATGATCAAATAAATCAGTGATGGGATCATTCTATATCGTGTTTATTGGGATTAAGAAATTAATTTACTATCTTATCCTGACGTTTCCAATCAGGAATTTTACTTCTCGAAAGTAAAGTTCCCTTTCTTATCTTTACATCTGTATTCTTTGTCGTTCAGCCAACAGTTCTGAATTTCCTATGTGATAGTTCTTTTTGTATTAGACTTTGGAACTGTGTTGTAATTAAGCTCCAACTGCCAGATTATCATAAAAATGACGTGTAAACTATAACCATAGACCGTGAGGTGCGGGCGTTTACCTTTACAGTGAATTCATGGCGATTGGTCGCATTATGGTATGTATGATCCACCCCAATTCTGAATCCACTTGAAATACACTGGCAGGTTTATTCCGGGCAACACAGTTTGAGTTCTTATACAATTAGTGTCTTCAAAGTAGGCCGCACAATCCCTGGCCACTCAATGACGCTCTCAGTGCACAGGTAGGACATACTTCTCATAGTGGGTTCTCCATGGAGGGGGATTCAAAACGACATGTAAGACAGTGAAAATACAAAAAGTAGCCACGGAGCACACTTCCATTGAGACATGCACACGACTCACAATCAAATCAAAATGGCTGCACCCTTGTCTTCACTACAACAATGCCCAGAATTGTTCTCGACCTCACAATGGAGCATGACAAGGCCGTGGACTTGCTATCTACTGATCTCTAAGGCATATGCAGTTTTATTCTCCTGTTTTCTAAACCCAGTAACAGCCAATCCTGCCCAAGACTTACTCTCCAGAGCTCACCCTTCCCCCTATTATTCCTTCTCTACATGGCTTGTTTACCAGCTGTTGAAAAAGTGTTCATGTAGTTTCTATCCACAGTCCAGGCGCATCTTTTGATGCAAACAATAACTACTACATCTTTCTTTGCTCATCCTTCTGCTAGAGCGGAGAACTGTCGCCTGGAAAGCAGCAAACATCTTAACTTCGCTTCCCGTTGACCTTCATCTTCATCTTTACTTTTTGTTTTACTTCCTTTTATTGGATATGCAAAGCTACCATTTTTAGGAAGGGGGAAGCGGCCAATCAAAGGGCTGCCATACAACACAAATGGGGAAAGTCAGGCGGTGTTGGTGGGAGTCAAACACTCGTCTTCCGGGGTAATAACTGGTGACGTTACCACCGGGCCACCATCGAGAAGGTACACATTTGATCTTGCGCCACTGACTAACACAGCAAACCACATGAGACCTCTCCAGATAGCCTCAAGGCTTTTAATCGGGGTGAGTATGAAGAGCTTCTGGTCTAAATTGCCAAGTTTGGTTAGTTTTTTTTCTGATTAGGCAGTCCCTGTTAGTGATAATGGAATCACTTTGAGATTATTCACAGGTAAATCCAGCATCCCACAAGCTTCCGTCCTATTTCTCATCTACTTTCCGCTTCTCATCAACGACCATTTATCTCAAACTCTTCATGCTGTCCATGAATTTGCTGCCGATACATCGCTGCACTGTTATCTTACAATGCGTTCCGTGATTGGATCATCCTCAGCAGTCACAGTCTATTTTATGTTGCAGGTTCAAACATACTTGAGAGACATCACTGCTTTTAGCACTGGAAGTCAAGTTTCATTTTTCAAGACTACGCAAACCTCAGGTATGCATAAACGTGTATTATAGAAGCGTACTTCCTACAAGCGCAGTTTGAATTTTACCTCTTACCCACTGAGTCCTACAACTTTTACAGTTATACTTGGCCTCCAGATTCAACTTCCACTCATATTGTTTCCAAAAAAGGCAAATGAAACGTGAACCGATAAACTGGGAAGCCATTGTACAGCTGTTTCTACCTGATTTAGTTCGGAAAGTTTTCAACTAGGTCATAACCCGGGAGGCTAGTGCTGATATGAGAAAGGGGCACAAAGCTCTCAACAAGCTCGCAAAGGTGGTTTGTGCTATATCGTGTACATTCAAAATGATAAACGGTCGAGTCGGTGGCATGCTTACGTTCTACCTGTGAGGTCTCGGGTCCGATCCTCAGTTGGATAGACGGATTCGCACTGCTGATGAGACCCGGCCAGTCTGAAACAGCTGTACAGTGCTTGCTAGCTTTTCAGTCCAAGCTTCATTTGCTCAATAGACGATGAATTCTTTCTTTGAAATTAAATAACAGTTCTCCACTACTCTCAAATGTATTGTTCTCTACGTAGCACCTAATTTGCATCGTGTGCATTCTTTAAGGTCTTTAATCTTTTCCACGTGAAGCCGTTTTTATTCACTTTGAAATTATCGCATTCTGTAAGATACCAATTCGTCTGAACATAACATATTGCAACCATGTCGGGAAGGAGCCTCATTCTTTTTCTGTCACTTTAGATCGCTTTTGAAACGAAGCCGTATAATAATAATAATAATAATAATAATAATAATAATAATAATAATAGCTCTTTAACTACTCACCCATGGCCGTCGGACAGTTTCCTCCTCCATTTGCAGCCATCACTAAGACGAGTCTACTTCTACAGTGCTTTCTGACGTGGTCCATCATCAACTGTCGTTTGCTTGTCAGTCTCAGTAACGAGTGTTTAGTGACCTCTACCAGGAATCCTCCTTATTCCGTTTTCCCTCCTCTGATAAGCCCTCAGTCTCAAAGTACAGAAAAACGGAGTTTTATTTTGGATGAATACTATCTCATCTCCAATGTACAGTTGTCGCCATAGTAATACGGTCAACCCCTTCACTGTACACCATGCTTGCTATGTGACAACAAATTCTACCTCGACAAAACTTCCCCTGTATGCGTGATCGATAAGGTAGAGTTCTGATCATTTGACATCGGCGTTTTATCGGCTTCGACGCCAGAAAAAGAAATGTAACTAAGAAATCGAACACTGCGTTATTCAGAGGTGAAATCCTTCAGTCAGTCCGGAGGTCAAGGAATGGCTTTATACACCTCGAGGGGAGGATATTTTAGCCACTACATAAACACAGTGTCAACAAAAAGTGAAAAAACTACAACAATATAATACAGCAATTAAAGGACGTGAAAAAGGAGAGCCACATTAAAAACCAATGGCATACTCGGATGTTTATAATTGATTCAGTTGACCGTTTTGCGCAGATTTCCTGAAACGACCTCATGGGTTTTTAGAAATCTGGCTAGATAAGGGACAACAGACCGCCTGTGAGCTTCAATACTACTGGTTTTGTTTTAATTTATTACACTTGTGTCGCAAACCCTAATGGACTTGGTAATCTATTTTCTCCCGGGATACAATAGGTGTAGTGGACGAGACAATACAACGGCCACCTTGTTCTTCAGTAATCTCTCCGTGAACGCCGGGATAATTCAAATTATTTACAACCGTAAATTAATTTATTGTCACGGAAGAAACCATATGATGTTAATTATAAATTCGTTAAACCGATTTGTCATCTACCAATGTGAAATGCTGTAAAATCTGCCCCGGAAAAGGATGAAAATATATATCAGTGGTTACATAACACACTTGCTTTTATTACTCGCGATCAAATACAACGCTCAGGCATGCTTATAGTTAAATGACGGATTGTCCTAAGTTCGAGATGGTTCGAATCCGGAATGATGAGTCGTGGACAATGTTAAATACCTTTCCGTGCGCGTAAACCTGTTTTAGTATCATCACCGCACCAAATTTAAACAATATCTGGATGGTGTGATTAGCAATAAATCGCACAACAAGTGGATAGCTTTGCGTGCAAAAATTTTGCGATGCATAAAGGTATAAAGGCCGGAAATGATTAAAAGAAACTGACATGTATGAACACTCCGGAAACTGTGCCTCCATTCGCTTTCAAATAACACACATTACATTGAATCTGGTTTCAAAGAGAACCAGTACACGTAGTGAAGTTTGAAAGCGGCAGAAATAGATCCGGTCTTTTCTGTAAATAGTTCATTTCAAGACCATTCAGTTCCTAGCGGAACAGGTGGACATAATATCGAGTAATAATCTATAGTGTAATTATTTGTACAGTTATTGCGATGGTTGCTGTTAGGATCTGTGTCCGGATGGACCAATCAACGATGAGTCAAACTGATGTCTGTTCCCCTGCCGCACTGATCTTAGGCCAAGGCAACAGTAAAGTCTTCGTTAACTGTTTCTTCGAAAACAGCGCTGGACGGTTTAGCCTACTCATGATCGCTTAGGACGTGGACACATTTCTATTTCTCACCCCTTTTGATGACTAACAAGCTACCTGTTGAACAGAAGAACCTAAGTCCCGAAGTGTCTATTCGTTAAATATCGTCTACTCACAGAAGCGTGCTGCTTTCTTGTATTATATAAAAAGGATAATTTGTAAATAAATAAGATCTACAGAACAACGGGTGATGAAGTATTTGCAACCTCGAAAAATATACATGTCCTTTGAAGGAAAGCCGTGGAAGGTATGCTAACATGCTCTCTAGTGCTTCAAAATGACTATTGAAGCTCATTCCTTTGGCCTAAAAGTTTGCAAAGCTAGTATGGAAATTCGGATGGAAAGTGTATTTGATCAACTTGAAGAGTTAGTACCTACCGCTGAAATGAAAGTAGAATATATGAAGTCCCCATTTATGAACTGCAGTTACCAATAACTAAGCTCCGGACTATGAAGCTAGAGCATAATGCCGGAGAGGCAAAAATCGTCCTAACTTAGTTACAAGAAACAAATCCGTTGTAATTACTCGTCCAGATAAAGGAGCAGGCGTTTTAATAATAAACAGATCCAAGTATCATGAAAAGAAGAATGACCTATCAAAGGACATCTAGAAACTTAGCATAAAGGAGGGTGAAAACCCCGTTAGGGAAATAAATCCAACAGGATACAATAGCCCCAAACTTTAAGAACTGCCTAAGATACATAAGCCGAACGTTCCCATGCGGCCCATTCTTTATATGGTCGGTTCACTCTACCAATTGATCGCTCGTTTACTCTTCCCACGTCTGGAACGTTTCATAATGTTGTCATCTCACAGCCTACTGAATTCTTCTATTGTTTATTGACACAGTTTCAGAAGTAAACTTGAAAAATCAAATCGTGTTTTTATTAGACGTGACCTCTCCGTTCACAAATGCCCCTCTCACAGACATTGTATACTACATTTGTGACTTCCTCTCCAATAATGCTATCAATATAGGCATACCAGTTTATGTCTGCAAAGAAATTCTTACATTTTGCACAGCAGGCGCTCAATTTCAGTTCTATGGTATCACTGATAGACAGACGGATGCCATATAAACGGGGTTTTCGGTTGGTCCACTACTCGCAGAAACATTCATGGTCGAGAATGATCCATCATTATATGGTTGAACATGTGCTAGCGCTATGTCGATCATATATTCTGTTCGACACCTTTAAACATTGACGTGGAAGAGATCATACGAACGTTCAATGATTCTCATCAAAGTATCTCATTCACCTTGGAGCTAGATAATGCAGATTCGTACCCGTTTCTGGATGTGCTTCTACGACGGAAATCAGATAGGGTTTATCGGGGAAATTTCATAACTCAAGCCCACGCGAAACGCACAATACACTTTCTTTCAAAGCTCTCTAACGATGAGACAGGAAAGAAATGTGGTGTGTCTGGTCCATAGATCCAGACACAAATGCTCCGTCAACAAGCTTCCAGATAAATTGTTTCTAATAGATTACACGTTAGGGGAAAGCTGCTATCCAGGAAGCTTCATCAAAATGTAAAATACGACTGATTTTCATTTCTGATGTTCTACTGTCCCTTGGAAAAGGGTTTGTTCAACGATCGATTTCAAGGTTAGCTGAAACGCTGTTGCGTCTATTATGCTACGCCTTGGTGAAAACGTACTTTTCCCGTAAGCTGTCTCTCCGTTACTACGAAGCATACGCTGCAGTTACAACTCAAAGCCAAATTACCTCATTCTTTGTACTTTTATGCGTGTTCCTGCAGAGCGGAGTACCTAGATGTAATCGATTTTCACAGAGGATTCAAGCCCAGCATGTCTACCAAAAACGGACTAACAAAAGTGCCACCAATAACATCCTTGTCCACGCACTCCACTCACGTGAACACAAAATGACATGGATAGGGTATTCCAGGTCAACTATCCGATAGCTTATAATCGATCTACAGGAGTGCGACATGAAATCCTGTCCAGTGCCGTCAGTTTGACTCATCGTTGATTGGTTCATCTGGGCACAGTTCCAAACACCAACCAATACAATTACTGTACAAACAGTCACACTATGGATGAGCACTCATTATTGTATTCATTTGTGTACTGAATAGGTCTGACGTGAGTTAAGGGAGGGAAAAGAAGAGATCTGTTGTTGTCACGTTCATATTTCTCTGACAGAACAATGGGTAGATTTCGATGACCCTGAAGCACTCTATTCATTGTGTTCGTCTGACAATCCCATTTTGGAATTTGAACAGTTTCGGTTGTTCGTGGTATACTTACACATAATTACTATGCAAATAAGCGATATTTTGAGCAAATTATTGAGCATAATGATAAAAAGTAAATTGTCCCCGTTTCAATAGAAATATTAGTATTCGAAAAATCACTCATTCTTCGTGAAAAGAACTTTTAGTGAAGAATATTATTTTTGGTGCCTCATCAATTGAATAATACATCAACACATTTATTATAACATCATTTTGTATAGAAAAAAAACGTATCCTATCCACCGCAGAGGCGGTTGAAATTCATCTAACTAATCCCCCCGCTTGTGTACTCAAAAATAATTTGTGAAATCACTCAACCTAAAATGACCCTCCACCTCCCATCCTCCTGCCCCTCCCAGTCCCACACCAAATTATAAAAGTAACACGGACCAAGCGTAAGTTCGGATGGTTCGATCAGCCATATACGGTTTTTGAAACTGAGTCAGAAAACAGCATCAACAACAAAAATCTCCATTTGAATAATCATTTATTTGTTTAAATTTTTTCAATATAAAACGGTGTTAGATAAAATGTGACGTAGTAGCCAGTTGATGAGTTACCGAAAATAAGCTTGTTTGTTAAAATGTATATTCATTCAATGTGTGTCGTTGGTATATTCCGGGAATATTAAATTTGTTATGCTTCGGTGTACATTCGATTAGGATGAATACAAATATATGACATTTAGTACATAGACAGTGGTAATACGGAGTGAGGATGAGTAGCAAAAGTGGAGGATTGCAGCAAGAAACTTTTGATGAGGTTTTGTTCTTCTGATACTCTTTCCTTGGATATCAATAAACGGGAAGGCCAAGGCAAAAAGGAATCGGGAAAAGCTGTGATGCGAGTGTATAAAGGTTAATATTCACTACGGATGACAGAAGTGAAAATGGAGCGAGATGGGGTTGGGTGTAGAAGATGTGACGCACCAGACAAAGACTGAGGGACACGAACGGTGTTGATCGTTGATTGGCCATGGAGTCAACCAGCGCCACATAAGGGGCAGCTTCGTACATAGAGATACCTTTCAGAGAGCGACTTGTTCGTAATAAATCCTTGAACAATGGGCACGGGAAGATGATGGGGTAATAGTTTGTTTACTGGCACAAAATACAAGAGAAAACAATTGAAATAAATAGAATTAACACAATGGCACCTAAGATGTCGGAAGCGTGAGATATAACACGTAAAGTTTCTGATTGTAGGAAGTGTTTGGTGTACGTGTTAAGACCATTTGAGGTCAACATATAACAAATATCTAAGGTATTTGAATAGCTGTAACCTTTCAGTGTTTAAGTTGTAGATAAAGCTGTTGGAACCGGATAACCCGGAAAGTGCTGTTGGCTTACGTTCAGTGGAAAACGTCTAGTTCATTTTGCACAATGTGCATCGTGCATGAATAATAACAGCTAAGGGTGTATTGAACTTCACTCTTGATTATGAAAGCAAGTAAACGTGATTCACAGATGTTTCAGGCAAACAAAGGGAGTAGTGTCACAATGTGTGGTGGTGTTTTTTGGACCGAGCTGTTTCGTAGCCACCAAGACAATTCGTTCACGATTTTCAAAGTACTATTATTGTGTTTCCTCATACTGTGGTCGATAGACTGTCGTCACAATCGTGTTGCGCAGTTGATCAGTCTAGATTTCATGTTTGTGCATGCTACATTGTGCTTTTTCTCTTCTGCGTCAATTTATTCACCATCCGTCACCGTGTTTGTTCAGACAGTGATTTCCTCAAACTGTAAACCAGTTTGTTCTTGCAGTTAGCTTGGCAAACGACAAGCCTCTCAAGGAAGAGAACCAATGTCGGTATGATTAAAGCAACGTGAACTGACGTGCTTTATTTACCCGGTTGTGCGGGTTCATCTAACCTGGCTGGAGTGATTTTGTGCCAAAAGCCGTTTCTGTGACATTTCGGTTAATGAAGCAATTGTCATGAGACATTTGTTTGTCATCTTCCGTCGGCACTGAAGACCCTCCGCATTCTAGTGTTTTCTTGTAACATGGTCCGGTCTGTCTGACATGATGATTTGACCATGTTTGCTTCCTCAATGATCACTTAATACGTCAAAAGCGTTCCAGATTCTTACAGACAGGTGTTGTGTGATGTAAGCAAGGACTGGATTGGCGGATTGATGTTGGATGCGTTCTGTTTTAAAGTTTATTCGGCCAAATGTCCTGACCTGTGTGTGCATTAAGAAAATGAATGTGTGTTTCACATATCAAATAATTAAGCAGGAGACTTGATGTAAAGTTGGAACACTTGAGAAAAGCCTTCGTTTTGTTTGTTCCGACAGGCGTCTGCTCGCAAACAACACCAGGTTAACACTGGGCACACGAATGACCCATAGTCGGATTCCAACTTTGAATCCACAAGGACAATAAATTTACGGAATGTAAATCGTGTCAGCATTTGAATCGGATTACAATAACGTGCGTCACATATGAACTGACTGCTGCTAATCGCCTTATGATGAGTTTCAAAATTGTCTCGCTTTTTTCTGTTTATTGATTGTCTTATGACACACAGCCTATTGTTTAATTCATCCCCATGAAACACTCTGCTCACTTTCATACACACACTTAAACAGTGCATTTTTAAATTGCGGTGTATATCACTTTAAATTCGAAAGCTCAAAGTCAAAGTCAAAGTTTTCTCATGGGAATTACCTACAAGGTAAAGCTTCTCGTGTTCCCATAGGATATTTACACGATTGAACCGTTCCACGGTGAAAAAAAGAATCATATACAGGTCCAAGTGGGAGATTATAGAGAACGTAGGCTTCAATAAATTTGCGTCTGCTTTAATGGTGTAGGAATACGAAGCGTACCAAGATTGGTGCACTCACGACGTGAGATTGAAGGGTGTTCCAAGTACTGCATACCCTGACTGCAAAAGATTGACGCCTGCATTCCGATCGACACTTGAGGTGTACATTGTTCGATAACATGAGCAGTTTCCGACATGGATGGTTTGGGTTCTGTAGCATTTGATAAGTCAAAATCAAGTCTCCCCGAATCCGGCGGTACTGAGCAGAATATAGTCCCAGTGATCATAATCTCTCCCCATGTGTCAAATAATGCAATCCAATGACCATTTGGGTGGCCATCCTCCGTGGGTGCTCACGCACCTTGCGATCATGTTACAACCATGGGCTCCAATATTGGATGGCGGACTCTGTGTATGGTTGAATGTACACTGATAGTAAATGTGGGAACAACGCTGATTGAAACCAACAAAAGGCTAGTCTAAGTAAGCCGGCATTCTTCACAGCAGCGGATGGAGCCTTAGCGCAGAGCAGTTAAATCCTCTAGAACAACAATACCTACGTCTTTTCACTTGAGGTATGTGGTAGCTGATTATTTCCGAGGAAGTACGAGAATCTTCTCTTGTGGCGTAGGGATAGGAATTTACATTTAGAAACATTGAATTCAATTATGTTCTCCTTAGACTATTGATAAGCTGCGTTAAGTGATTCTTGAAGTGTTACAGAGCCCTCAGGTTGTCCTTGTGTTCCAGATTTTGGCATTGTCTTCAAACAGTATTGTTTTTGGACCTAACACTTTCGGTAGATCATTTATGATTGCGAGAAACAGACGGGGACCGATTATGGATCCTTGTGGAACACCGCGGGTGGCATTGATAAATCCGGATAGGGAATCAGAAACACAGACTAATATGGTCAATCGTTAGAGAAATGCTCTAATCCAATCAAACTCAGGCAGTTCCGTGTATCCTAATCAGTTATTTCAGACATTATGTAGTCGTGTATTTTCCCCATCTTACTTTACTGTTTCTCGATTATTTTAGCTGGCTTACTAAAGCAGGTTTCAAATTCTAACGCCGCGGTCCAGCTGTTGTTCGCCGCGTTTCTTCTATTCCTGTGAATGAGTTAATTGTGAAACTTTCCGAGTATTATAAAACTTCTGTGGCGTGGCCTGATGCATTTGTTGCATAACTCTTGTATTCATTGCTCCCACTGAGCGCGCAATATCAATGCTCGATGTACACACACAGATGTACATACATACATACATACAAACACGCACATGACTCGGACATCCCTCACATGCGACCTTGATTACAATGACAGATCAGACTGCCCCACGTGTCTGCTTGTTATTGATTGGCTGATTGCTGATGACTTTTGCTGCCAGAATGATTGTACATGAATTAACATGCTACTGGTTTGTGCCTACTTAAAAGGATTTACTTACGCGCATATTACGAGTTCTATTGAGCAAAACATCTTCCTGTGTAAAATTTGTGCAGGGGATCCTCACATGCTATCTGACATGTTGTCGTTTCAATAAGTTCACACCCTCTCGATTCTGTCCAGTTTCATATCAAGGAAACGCTCAGCGAAATTAACCTTTACCCTTTGTTTCACTTTACTTACAAACAAAGTGAGGGTAACAAGTAAACCTTGCCTTAATCCTGGACTATAAAGTGTCCATATGTCTGTAAACGTCTTTCCCCCGTTAACTCTGTGACGTTTGGTGCTTATAACTTTCTGGATGAAATGTAAGCTCCAATGGTTACGAAAGTTATGCACAATATGCACACAACGTTTTCTTTTTTCCATTTTTCCTGAACTCATTGCTTTTTGTGGAACTGACAAAAACGACTTGCTCAAACTTGCATCCAGCAACAAGTTGGCCCTCCAGTTGACATGTACATGAACAGATATATTTCTTTGTGCCTTCAATCTGCGTCCGATTCGGGTATGTAGAATCAACTCTGTACCGGTAGTAAAAACCTGCCCGGTTAGACAAAGTTGATAGTTGTTATGTGAATGATAGATTTGCATTCGCATTTGGGGGTTCCCCTAGTGGCCAGCATTCAGGGAACCCAGTTGCAGGACGACAAGAAAACAGGGTAGCCAGTAGGCTCTCTGATTCCATTATTAACTGACACTAATCATTTTACATTCCCTAGCTCAGCTTTCTAACTCCTGTCTTCGTAACCA
>UZAN01049194.1:2438-19457 GCA_900618425.1 Echinostoma caproni | reverse complement strand
CTACTGCTACCATTAATACAGTTTTCTACGGTGACCTTGTTATTTCACATCTGATGCAGCCGTACCCTCTTCAAAATCGCGAAAAGGTACATCTTAATGACATTTGGTCAACGGAAGGAAAGACATAAGTGAGTATTATATCAGACATGGTGCGTCTGAGGTGGGGCAATGTCATGTTCAATCCTGTGTATGAGGCTGGAAAACCTAAGCATTGAGAGGATCAGATGTGACAAAACATCAGGATTTGGCAGGAGTTCGGCCAATACCGGTACAAATAAATCACTGTGTTGTACTTTGTTGAAAGACAAGTGAATACACTCGATTTATCCAACTAGATCCGTCATACATAAAGAGTTAAATATATAATCTAAGAACCATAAATAATGACCTCCAAACATTGACCTTGAGGTGTGCAGTGCGTTACATAAGTAATTTGTTGTGTCAACATGCCCACACCGGATCAAACATACACGAAATTTTGGTACATATTTGCAGCCGAGTGGCAACTAATTCGACAGGCACATAAACAAGACGACTCAGTGCTTCGCTGTGAACATAAGCCCAGTTGATTGCGCAATCAACGAAATTTCTCCATTAGGACATAAACCAAGAGAGAGAGGAAACCTCTGAGCCCCAATGTCGAATTCATTAAATTACTATCTGGCAGTTGGGATTTGAATGTGGTCGAATATTTTTCCTTGTTTTGCAAATAAAGGGATAAGTTAGCGACCTCGACAATGGTCGTCAGCGACCAGGATACGCCATTCACCTCGGTGAACTCCATGCAAAAATGACTGGTTCGAGTGTTCAAAAATAAAGGTGAGCCAATAGAACACTGACAAACCGAACGTACAATGCCTGTGTCATGTCATAGACATTCCAATAATGCGGTGGAAATGTTTGTGATAAACATCAAAGAGCACTGAACAGCTGTTTCATCCTGTTTGGGTTCTCGTCAACAGAGCGTACTTGTTGCAGCCCTGCCAGGATTCGAACCGCTAACATTCGGGTTGGGAAGTCAAAATTTCAACCCCCTCCCTGAGCTCTTTGTTGGTTATCACAAACATTTCTGTTGCATGTAAATGTATGAATTGGTGGGGAATTAACGATCTCCCATGGAGTGAAACCCGTACCGAAGAACATCAAGAGTGCCTCTGGTGCATTTGAACGATCGAATGGGCTTATCCAAGCTTGCTACTCTAAAATTACTATAATGGTTTTTAATCAGACACTTTGTTTGCTTACAACTGATGCACCAGTAGCCGTGGTGGAACTTGAGAAATATGTTGCGTTTGATGTGGGGCAATATCACATTCACTCCGGTGATTGAGGCTCAAAACATTACACGTTGCGGGGGAAGGGGGCAAATATGACGAATGTCGGATTGTTGTTGTTGTTTTGGTGTTGTATTATGTCTTTTACACGGAGAAACCAAATGCCTTGCCTGTAGTGATAGTAGAAGTAGTAGTAGTGAAGTTACGCACAGAAATCAGGACACGAACTACGCAATAGGAATCACGGAACACGAATTAGAAAACCGATGACACTGGACCGCAATGGCTCGAACTCGCAATAACCCGCAGGATCGAGACGCGAGGAAAAAGGCCACAAGACAGGCAAATCACAAAGTCTATTGAAGGAAATGAAAGTGAATATATATGTGCACAAGAAAAGATCATTGGCTACCTTAGTTTCCACCAATCATATTGCATCACATCTTGCGTCATACTGCTCTTCTCTGCATTGTATCTGATTAGCTGGAACGGTCTACCAATGACGTGTATCCGGAGGCTGTGCACGTGCTACTGGCGTCATTGCTCAAGGCCGATTGACTACCAATGTCCGGAAACTGTACCGCGCTGCTCCAGAGCAGGCGTAATCTCGTAGATCCGACTCACCACATTGCCACAGGTGTTTACATGTGTTGACACTCCTTCAGAATTCGGTTGGAGAATAACGTCCTTTTTCGCTCCATTTCAGCCTTGACAGTGTTGAACAAGTAATCGAATGAATGTTTGGATGTATGCCATCGTAGTCTGTCCGACTATGAGACACTGAAACCAGCGGTCAGTATTTCGGCGTTACAGAATACAGCACCTACCTGTTACTCATCGTCATCGACGAACTAAGAACGACGGTGGGTATACGAGACAAGCGTTGATGAGTAAATACGAGGCAGACAGGTCTTCCGTGGGTCGGGGTTGAAGTTAAACCTGTAAACAAAACGCCATAAACCAAAGCAATCCAGTGTGATACAAGCACTCACAATAAAATATTACTGGCGCGGTTGCCAAGCTTTACACTACTAAACATTGCATTTGATTTGTTTGACTGGGTTGATGTCGTAAGTCAGTCTAGCTTCTTTGAAATTTGAAATTTTGGTAGTGCAGTGATTTAACGATTCCTCGTCGATGGATCAAATTAGCCTCAATGAGTAGCAAACCAATTTGGCAGAACCAATCCGTATCTGATGTATTTGGGGGTAGCTGTACACTGTTTGTGAGAGAGTGTGTTAGTTGCAATACGGATGAATTGGTACGCACGATAGCCCTTAATACTTGAGGTGAATTCATGCCGATAAGGGATGCATTCACTTTACTCTTTTTATGTGTGTGACGTGAAGAATTGAAATCGATTTATGTATCTTGCAGGTGAAATTACCTCAAGTCTGATATCTACGACGCCATAACGCTTTCGACAAACAAAATTTCATACGGTACATTGTGGTGTGTTTTAAACTGATGGTACAGATTACGAATCACGAAGCACGGACGCCACGAAAACACTGAATCGTACACTGTAATCTCCCGTTTCCGAAACGTAGGAAAAAGGCCACAGAAGTAGCAGTTGGCTTATCGAGAGAAATCAATTTGATTAAATGACATGTACAGGGACGTTTAATTGGTATCCAGGTATCCAACAATCACTTGTTTGCATTCTTGGAGTCTCACAGCTTCTTTCTGGACCGCACGACTTCTGATTAGTCGGTACGATTGGCCGATGATTCGTTGTCCAGAAACTGTAACGCATCGCTCCGTGGCAGGCTTTATCCCCTAGGATAGGACCACTACAAGATGACTTTTTCGACCCGAGGAAGAAGATATTGTTATTGTGTGTACTTGATGCCAGGTTGGGACTGTGTATTGGATAAATAGATATCTGTTGTATGGAACTCTTCATCTGACTGGCGCGAATCCGTTCGCCTACCTTACAAATTTCTATCCTAGTCCTTTACTTAGATTTCGTCTCTTATGATTTCAGTTTGAGAGAACACAGTACGTACAAGCTCTTCAGAAGTTATTCCAGAACGAATAGTGGAGAATTCAATTAGATTTTGACCGAACAGATGGAAAGCATCGTACCGGTGTTTCTATCTAATTGTGTTCTGTGATCAGTGTGAATCCGAGGATGAAACTCGGAGCCTTACACAAGTAGAACACGACCCAAGTGTCAAATTCCATAGCAGTAAGCGTTTTTAGGATTTTGCTTCGGTCTGTCCACACACGATGAGACAATTCGTCATGAAAAGCCTGCTACTGGCTTCTAAGCTAATTTTATCCGTGGTCTTCACTACTGTGGTGTAACAAGTAGTCAGGTGCAAAATCTTTCTGAACAAAAAGCAACCAAATCTAGTTTCAACAACTTTAAAAACAATTTGGTCTTAGATAACGTAATGAAATTTTTATTCAGCTACCTGGTGGCGATGTATTTGCAGTATGTTTGCCTTCCACCTACGAGAACTCGGGTTCGATGCTCATTTGGGTGGTTGAGTGTAATGATTGTATTGGCAGTAGTAGTGCGCACGGAATTCGGAACACCAGCCACGCAATATGAATCACAGGAACCGAATCAGTAATCAGCTATCACGGACTGGATCTCAGAAGCACTGGACCACAATGGCACGGATTCGCAATGTCCCACGAGAACGAGACGCGACGAAAAGGTTACAGGACTGGCAGTACGTAGTTCGTTTATTGGAAGAAATGAAGGTGATTAAATAATATGTACAAAGGGAGATTAGTGGCTATCTGGGCTTCCACCAATTGGATTGCAGTACTGCTTGCCTAATCTTGCTTCTGTCTGCATTGTCTTGGATTGGCTGGCACCATCCACCAATGATGTGTATTCAGAAACCATGCAAGTGTCATTGACATCAACATTCAAACTTGATTGATCGCCAGTATCCTGAAACTGTAACGCGCCGCTCCAGGGTAGGCGCCATCCGAAAGCCTCAGTATGGTCGGAGGTGGGTGTCTCGGGTTGTGGCTGGTCACCCTTCCTACTCACTAACTTCTCGTATTGTGGAGCTGTTTTCGCACTAAAATGAGAGGACGAAAATCCGACATCTGGGGCTATAACCGGGTTGTTGAACCACTGATAATTCACCTAGGAGAGTCAACTGAAAACCCTGATTCTAAACCAACCAAAGAAGAAGTATATGAACAGTAAACATCTTCCTGATCCTGGTAGTGGTCACCGGCTCGATAAGGCATGGAGGTGTATTGTGCACCTTGGACGTTTAACCCCGTCCAAAGGGTGTATGATCCGATGAACTGGACTCTGGTTCCCAATGGGTTGCGAGTCAGACTTTGGTTTGTCAAAGACCCCGATTGTGATTGCGCGATCCAACAGCCCACGCAGGGCCACGGCATGCGAAAGTGGGTCTACACCGACTCCGAGCTGCGCCGTCTTGAAGCGACGGAGTGCCTCCTGGCGGTCGGCCGGGATGTCAAAGCCCGCGATCACGGTGTCCTTTGCGGCGGCCCACTNGGCCCACTTCATTTTATCCGGGCCTCTTCGTGCCGCGTCCAACACTGCCCTCGCACGACCCTTGAGGGGCGCTCGGAGGGCCGTCAAATTGCCACGATCCGTCCGTACTCCGGCCAGCTCCGCCACATGCTCGAATTCCTCCAGGAACATCCTCACATCCCCATCCTCGAAGAATGCTGGCCACGGAACTTTCATCCTGATCCTGGCGACGGCACCAATTGTTGTATTCCGAAAAGGCGGAATACAGATTGAAGGTCACTAATTTTGTATGCATAAAACGAAAACCTTATCAAAAACATGCCATGGCAACACATCGCGACACATAGAGTAATGGGTAGAGCAGGCAGTGTTTATTCTTTCCAAATATATGAATTGGTCCTTGATGGTCTTGTTCTATTTTTAATCACCGCAAGTTACCGACTACTCACAAATGAGTAGTATCTCACAACACCACCACTACTGCTACTACTACTACTTCTACCACTACGATCATTACAGACGGCCGTCGTGGAACTAGCTCCTCTGCGGATAGCGTGTAGCACTTGCTATCTATATCGTCAAGTTTTACACAAAAATATTCATTATTTAATAACAGTTCTCGAGATAATAAAATCAATAATCAATAAGGTGTTTGTTCAATTAGTTGTTTGGCAGATTTGAAGTTTGTATGGCAATTGTGAGGCGTCCAGTAGCCTCAGTGGGTTTCGAACCCACGCAGGGACGCCTGCCTCCTCTTCTGTGCAGCGCATGTTCTACCAAATGAGTACAAGGCCAATTATCATTATGTCATTTATATTAACAAACACAATTCAATGTATGTAGTTTTAAACGATTGTTCCTATTTGACTCATCCGAGTTAGGCTAAAATTGTCATTGTTTCAGCAGACAGTCGTCCCTAGCTTTGGGCAAAAACTCATCAAAAAGTGAAGCATGGTTTGGAAATCACAGATTGTCTGACAACTCTAACTGTGCTTAGCATTGGGTTCCACGTAACTCGCTGATCAACTGCATGGTTTTACTTTAGTACCACAAGTGTGGCGTTTCCGTGCGACATGGAAATCTAACGGTGAGGTAATTTGAATCAAAATAAGCGGCTCATCGTTAATTTATTGAGATGGTTCATTGGTGGGGGGAGGGGGAGGTGTTTAAGTGCAGGTAGGAATGCGATTGGACAACGACCACAATGAGGAGTTCCGGCTTCAGGGTTGGGAATATTGATCGTTAAAGATTCGAACTTCGATATCCTTTTGGTGACCTTGTGCTGGGTGTTTCAGACTACTTGCGGGATGAATCATGCCAGACGGACCATACTATGTTCTAACCCATCATTCCAATATGTTTGTTGTGTGTGTTTAGTCAAAAATTGGATGTATTTTCCTGAGAGCACCACTATCCAAGTTGTGAGTGACCGGTGTTTTTCTATCCTAACCATACACAGCTGGATCGATCACCATACCATCGGAACTGTTTTGTCTACCCCTCACGCCATGTAAGTAGTGTGTCTTTCTTCATTTCCATGGTCACATGCTTTGATTGCGTGATAACTGCGCATATTTTCAGTCTGCTTTCACCGATCGTCCGATCGTCATTTATGATTAACTCAATATCAATCTATCACCTTCAATTCTGGCTTAGAATTGGTGAAAAAGTACATAAACGTCCGTCGGGTTCACTGTTCACTCATTCATTCACTGTTCGGTAAAAAGAAACTCGACGATTTCTCTTTACGAGCGCTTTTCATACCGCTTCTCATATCCTCGGAAACCTCAGTCATTAATTCCTTACCCGTCACCGGAACACATCACCAAACACCTAAGAGTCATCATAGATAGTAACATAAGGTGATGCTCTCATGTGCTAGTTTGTGATGGTAGACTGCGTCGCTTATCTTTTTAAATAAGCAAGCGACGACAATTTCGATTGAGGCATGCAACTGTATGTTCCTTTGTTTATCAATACATTTTTCCTGTCATACTTCATCGTTCGCCCGTTATTTTCCCTAGACTACTTAAAAAGGGATTTTATTACTCTGCGTCGCGGTTTAGTAATTACCGGCCGTGTTCCTCTTATTCCTCCGAACATTCTGATCACAAAATTGTGTCATTTGCACATCACTTCAGGTGAGAATTTCGCTCATAAGACACTCAATGACCCCAGTCATCTGCTCAATCCCNAACGCTAGAAATCATTTACAGTGATTTTTACTAATGATAATACCACAATGCTTACAATCGTGGAGGCGATGGCATTCAATCGATGGAACCCAATTCTATGTCAACAAAAAGACATGTTCATCACCTTGGCTTTACCTTGGTGATGCTTCTCCCATTTACAAGTGTTTATTTTCCAATCCATTCTCCTCTGAACATTCTGATCACAAAATTGTGTCATTTGCACATCACTTCAGGTGAGAATTTCGCTCATAAGACACTCAATGACCCCAGTCATCTGCTCAATCCCGATTTATCTGTTTGCCGTTCCCAATTGCTACGACCCGATCCAATGTTCGCTGCTTGCCCTCCCGTATAAACACGTATCGCTACTCAAGCGTTCCTTAGCTGACTCATTAACACGGCGAGGATCTGTAACGAACCAATTATAAACGTACAACGATGAACATCTATTTAAGTTTCATCAATCTTCTATGTGAATTTTGATTTCATTTTTTATCCCATTGTAACGGTGAACACATTTTTGACTGAAATTTGGCCCAGTTGTCTGCACAAGTCATTTATAATACAATAATAAAATGCAATAATACAACAGAATAATATGAAATATCGCAAGAATGTACTTTCGTCCGTTGGTGACTGTAAGTCTTTCTACTAACAATCCGCATTTTTTGCCTGTTTACTCACTGTAAATATCCATCAGTTGGAACTAACTGAATCTCCAGAAAATGCTTTTCATTGCTATTCATGGAATGACTATCCAAAAGCATGATTGTCATTTGACGATCAGCAGCGGTGCAGAATACCACTTAACTATGGATTGGTTGATACCCCTAGGAGAAAAGACACACCCTCTGTATTGTCCACGTAATAGGATCTTTTGTAGGAGGATTAAACTTGGGCCTGTTTGGGACCGAATCAGAAATTGAACCGGAGATAGGACAGCCTGGTGAGTGACTCACAAACGATCAGCTGATCGAACGACAAACGTGCACTGGTGCAGCTGGTGGCGTGCAATCGATCGTCACCAATCGTGTGTGTTGCTGCTTACTTGTACGTGTCAAATGCATGTTGTTTTTTTAATATGGATGCTGCACTTTTGGAATTAACAACAGTCAAGTAAGTGTACTGTTGCATCATCAGGCTTATTCCCTTATGTTGTACTGCTGCCCACCGTTTGTTGGGGCTTTTTTGCAGCAAAAAGCGGAGGTGGTTCCACAAATGTGACGCACCAGATGTTACAGATTTGGAAGTAAAAACGTATAGGTTAATGAAATGATTGTAGTACGCACTGATCACGAAATACGAATCACGAATTAGAAATCACTGAAGTACACTGGGACTAGCACGACAGTATCCCACGTAACCGAGACGCTAAGAGAAGGAAATCATTGTGTTTAAACAATACGTAAAAAACAAGTTCAGTGGTCATCTACCAACCGCGTGCTAGTATTTCTGTAGTTGTTCAGTTTCTGTCTGGGCCGCACGGGTTCTCACTGGCTGATACGATCGGCCTACGGTTTGTAGACCAGAAGCTGTGACACGTACGCGCTTGGCTGATATCCCCTGTGAAACTAGATTGATCACAGTTGTCCGGGAACTGTGACGTATCGCTGCGTGGGATGCGTCATCTGGGAGGTCACAATCACCTCAGTTAACTAATATTGCCACATGAATCAAATGTGTTCCGAATGTGCTAACCTGCAGACCTCGTATGCAGTTACCGGTCTGTCCTGTGAGATTAGGCAAAAACACTTAGTTCGATTAGTCTAATGAATGTAACATTGATTGATAGCAAACAATATCAAAGTTGAGATGAAATTTAGTTATACCTGAAGTGGCGACTCTGAATAACTTCACGACAGATCGGAAATACATGCAAGATAGTGGTCAAGCGAAACTTAATGTAGCTGCTTGTGTTCGTTGCAAAGCAGCCGAGAATACGACTAATCAAAGGGCTGCCATTCAACACACAATGACGAAGTCAGGTGGTGATGGTGGGATTCGAATACACATAATTTGGTGACGTTACCACCGGGCAACCACCGCCCATCATCACAAACCGCATTAAGCAAAAAGACACATGACGTCATTATCGTCATCCATCCTCAGCTAAGTACACCGCAAATCTGAACAACACAAAACACCCATTACTCAACATCCGGATCCGAAAAACCGATATTGTGCGATACATGTGAAGACTGATCCCCGGCCTGTGATTAGAAGGCAAATCCCTGGCCTGTTGTGGTGATCTTAGCTTACGGGATGATACAAATCTCAGGGTGACACGTTACAGTTTACGGACAACTGTGGTGAGTTCAGCTTCGCAGATGACGCCAGCTTCTGAACAACCAACTATATACCGATTGCGCTGACCAATCGGAAGCCGTGCGTACCAGACAGAAGCTGTACGTCGCCAAGAATACAAGCACGTGATTGGTGAATACCTGTGTAACCAATAAACTTCTTTTATACGTGTTATTTAACCCCCTTGATTTCCTCTAATAAACGAACTGCATCTTAAACTGTTTTTTCCCTGAGTCTCGGTTACGTGTCATGCAAACGCCAGTGCTTCCGTGGCGTCCGTGCTTCCTAATACGTCGTGGGGGGGNGGGGGTAACCTGGACGAGTAATGCTGGGGTTAGGCGTCAAGTTTTAGGTAATCTCGGTCGTCTACCGGAGAAAGTAGTCAGCCTTCTTCACTTACGCTGGTTGGGCCATGTGTTACGCATGTCACCACATAGGTTGCGAATGCGAGCGATGTTCACCGAGGTAGATAGTGGTTGAAAAATGATCAAGGGAGGTCAAAAGAAGACCTGATATAAGGGTATGAAAACTCTAACCGGGACACTGGGTCGCATAGGTTCTGTTAGGCTGCCTGGCTGGTGACCCCGAGATCATGGTCATCGATGGTTGGAGACACTGAGTGACATGATTCGGTGTCGCAAACAGTGGTGCTCATGCATCTACTCATTATTCTTGTATAAAATAAATAAACAAATGTCTTTTTACTTCCTTTTTCTATTTATTGAATATACAACTGTACAATCAACTTTCAGGAAGTGGACTGCGGCCATACAAAGAGTGTCTGGAGAAAATACCGATATAGGTAAGATTGGCGGCGTTGGAGCGGTTTGAACCCTGAGACACCCAGATCACTAGTTTGTGACCTAACCATTTGGCCACCACCGCCCCAAACATCAGTCACTGCAAATTTGCTATCTTCCGCTTGAATTTGCTTTCAACATTATAATCGTTAATCTGCTCTTTTATCCAAATAGTGCACAAAAAGACTGCAGCGCACGAAAGTGCATGGTGAACGGGTTGTAAGAACTGAACTGAACTGAATACGTGATTCGTAACCTGTGATCTGTGCGTACTACAACCAGTAAACCTGTGTGTATGCAACAGAACTGTCAGTCACACTGTCGTTGCCTTGGTAGGGGTGAACGCGCGGACATTAGCTCTTGTCATATATATATATATATATATATATATATGTGTGTGTGTGTGTGTGTGTGTGTGTGTGTGTGTGTGTGTGTGTGTGTGAACAATGAATTGTCGGAGAATACAGACTGTTTTGTTCTGTCATGTTATTTACACCTGTGGCATGTACCTTGACAAGGGTCGCACATTCTAGAACTGCTGTCATCCGTCTCTTCACGTTTCAACCGGAAAGTACATTTTTCCTTTTTTCTACGTGTTGGCCAATTCAAATACGTTGGAGAGCATAAGTAATGATTCATNCCCCCCCCCCCCCCCCCACTCCCGAGTGTTCACGAAAACTTCCACGGAATGTGGCACCTTAATTCATCTTACTTTCGGAAAAAATTGAACAACACTGTCGAATTGTTTCAACGATTCCGTTTTTTGCTTGGATTGATTACTTCCGTTTCGTGTAATGTAATAATAATTCATTGAAAACAATTGTTCTTAGAACAGAGAAGTCAGACACAACTGTGTTTACACAATGTATTCTCCATGGTCATTTCACTGCATCTGGTTGTACACGTGCCTACGCAGTCAAAGGAATGTTTGTATACTCAGTGAGATAACGTCCAACGTTCATCATAGCAACAAAAACAACGGGGGACGAGAGACGGTAGAACAAAACTAAGGTGACCAACCATTCACATTGTTTGTATAGATCCAGTTTGAGAGAATGAATGATGGTTCAAACCTCAGCAAGTTTCAGTAACTTTGTAATCGTCATGTTGTCGATGTCCTGAAATGAACGGGTTGAAGTGACACAGTGTGTTGTGTTGCGTTTTCTGATCATTCGATGACGTAACAGTTTTGAACTTGTCGTCCATCGCTTTCCTAAACTACACCGGGATATGTTCGATCATTCGGTGACACAACTTCCTCTCTGTTCTGTCTATGTAGAGCACTGACCATTCACCCTTGAATTGGTAAATGCAGTTTGTTTTGGCGGCCGAGGGGGGCAATGGTTCTTTCACCGATGTCGATGGTATCCGGGTGGTAACGAAGATTGCGTAATAGACTCACACGACGTCAGAGTTGAACTGTTTGCTGACTGTAATTCACTCGTCTCATCGCATTTGCACATGAGCTTCAAAAACATTTTCATTTCGGGGACTGTGATTGAGTTTTCAACTTTTGGTGTTTCTTATCTTTGAAGAGAAAGGCTTGTCTTAAAACGGTCGAGGCTATCGACCACTGCATGTGATGTAGGACATTGTCGGGTCCGATGTAGATTATGAATTCCACGCGCCACGCACGTACTTGAAGGTGCTTCGGTGGCGAAATCACATAGATGGAATATAACCTGAAAATGTCGAACGAGCTGGATGTGAATCTGATGCGTAAATCGATCTAACATGATCGACTGGGGTCCCAGTACAGCCGCTTGAGGTATAATAGCCTAGGAATGCCTTTGCAGCATCATGCTACGGAGATAAGCAATAGTTCAAGCGTTGATCGCGTATCATTCACTGATATCAACGGTGCAGGCCCGATGTGGCTTTTCAAGAGGCGAAGGAGGACGAACATACACAGAGACACGTATGCGTACTGGCAAGAAAAACAATCAATATGTAAGTTATGGGAAGGAATTGGGACGTGTGTGACCCAAACACATCTCCCAATCGTCACCCCGGTTTTCAAAGGGAGGTGAAGAAATCTATGCCACAATGTGGTCATCCAGACATCCTTGGGAGGTTTGTCAGCTCCAATGAGATCGATGAGGCAACTTGACAAGATGCTATGACAGAGTGAAATAATACCCCGGACGAGGTGGACTGTAAAATAAAAAAACAGTAAAATCTCATTGTTCCAATACCCCGTCACTGTACTTTGTCCAAATTAGTCAGATAATCTCTCAACTTGATATCTTTCTCGAAGTGAAAGAGAATGCAGTTTCTCCGTGGCATGTGAAAATAGTTTTAAAAATATGTTACTCACAGTAGTACATCCGCACGCGTTTGCACCGCGGTTGTGGCTATCATCTGTGTATCTATCAAATAAGCATGACCAACACATGTTGAAAGGCGTCGAACCTATGCGTTGACAAAACAAGATGTTTCTAGAGATAAAAATAAGCACTGGCTAGGCTCATTGTTTCAAACATTCATCATCGTATACCACAAGATACAGTCCATGTAAGAAAGGACCTACTCAATTCATATTCGGACACATTAAAAAACATCAAACTATATAGTTCGTCAATCACATAATGCTTTCCATGTTCAAACACGTGACCTGTCGAATGAATGCCTGTTATCGTTTCTTTTTTAGATTTTCCACTTAGTCAGGTACTCGATACCGTTACTTGTGAATTCGTCTCGTATTAGGACATTTGAAAAGAAGTACATTGGGCTTTTAGGGCTCGAATTCACGACCCGACCCGCTTTCGAACTGACTCCCAATTTCCGTCACACACCACACACACCCCCACCCCCGATTGGAACCACTAAAAGGTGCGTTTCGGGGTCGATAAACGAACACGTAATTACTGTTGGGTGAAACACAAACTAGGACAGTAACACATTTGTTCATGAATGAAAGCTAACGTGAGCAACTTCTTCTACTTTGGAACTATGAAAGAGTGAACCAAATTATTTGTGAATTGTTCAACGGGACTGGATATTTTGTGCCATGAGATTACACCTTATCCCGTCAAGCTTTAACCAAAGCCCACAATGCTTTGGGAATCCATGTACAAACTTTAGTCACGCGGAATTAGGCGAGTCAGATCAAAAAGTATCGGAATGATCTAAAATCAACGGATGTTGAAGAAACATTTATTTAATACAAATGTTGATGTTACACAGGTTGGCTAGGAAATAAGGTTTGGGGACACACTGCACCCCCTTTTGTTTGGAGGAGTTTTTAATCTACGTATCCGTATTGTCAAACCATTTGATACATCACGTACAACGGGAAACAAACGTCTACTGAAAGCAAACCCACAATGACCAGATTCTCGGTTTTCAGTGAAAACCACACCCTGGCGCACAAGAGAAGCTGCGCACAGACACTTTTCAAACGAGCAACAACGCATTGCAGCATTGTTCAGCTTAAAAAGGCAGAGGTGACTCACCTTTTTAAAGTGTTTCGACGTAACAAATACCCACGAAATTTCGTGCTACGTTGCTTACATGCAATGCTCAAAGGGGAGAACGGCAATCGAAGCCCCGGGAGAAGCCTCGAATAAACAGTGAAAAGAGCGATCGAGGATTAGACGAACAACAAGGGTTCTCGGAAATGGCAGCCAGATTATTACATCCATCAGGAATTTTGGTTGCCCACAAGACAACGGCAACAGTGAAGGCTGTTCTATCAAGACCAACGAGTCAACTGCCAAAGGAAGATTCCTCAAACGTCATATACAAATTAAAGTGTCGAGAGTGTGACAAATACTACGTCGGCCAAACCAGCAGTAAACTCAAGACCCGACTACACGGAAACACATTGGCAGTCAAAAGACACGAGCAGAAGTCTCAAATCTCAATCCAAATGGATACTGAGAATCACATCTTCGAAATGGGTAGCGCAAGAATGATCGGAAGAGGAACCAGTAATTCAATGCGGAAATTCATCGAGGCATGGCACTCAAGGAAGGACTGCATAAAGAAACCTATAGAATCCATCTATCATTACCTAAGGAACCACTGGTGACCCAAAGCTGTCTCAGCTAAAACTGACCCAGAACCAGTTCTAACCAGTTTGAAACGGGTTGAAACCGGTTTATAGTTGGTCCAAGAAAACCAACTAACCAATGAGGAAAGAGGAGGTGTCATCACGACAAGGACGCAGCCAATCAAATCACAGCAAGTGGTCACAAGTGACCAATAAGATTGAAGGAACCGAAACGGCCAATCAAAATCCTCGATTATAACTGTAGAAACGCGGTCACACGGAGGACTGACGCTTCCCCGAATTCGCACTGATGATGTAGCCTAGCTTGGCTACAAAACGTCTGCGAACAACACGTCCAGCTCAGTAAACACACCAACAACAACAAATCGCGTACAGCTTCCGTGTTTCCGTATAACATGCGATACTCCTGTGAGCAAAAATCTCAAGTGTAACATAAGCGATGCATATTCCTACATTTACAAGCCCTGAAATAAATCAAAAAATGATACCAAAAAATGCAAATGATTACTGTTCCGTATATCCACTTAATAAGAATTCAGCTCTTGTCATAGTCAACTGGTATTTGTCATTTGATTGGGTACGGCCTCAGGGCTATTGTAATTACACGATAAAGCACAACCCATCTTTGAGAGCTTCAAAAACGGTCGGATCACCTGCCCCTGGGTGGCCCAGTGGGTAGCACGCTTGCGTCCTGCCCGTGAGGTCTCGGGTTTGATCCCCAGTTGGGTCGGTGGATTTGCACGGCAGCTGATGAGACTTAACCAGGTCGAAACAGCTGTCCAGTGCTTCCTAGTTTCTCAGTTCCCCTTCGAAATTGAATAAAATCCTTCGTTACTCACATGAAACAGATAGAGTAAAATGACATCTCGTCATTCTACATTGCGTATTCCTCGATCCTCAACAACTTAAGCTGCTCTTGATTCCGAGGTAGCCGCAAAACATTCCACTTAACAGATCCCGAGCTTCAAATGTATTTGTTGCACTGTTGTGACACTTATCCAGACTAAGCACTCGTTTCAACTTTGTTGTCACTCGTTGGCTGAATCCAGTCGATTGTTGTGGGATTTCTCTACATCGCTTCAGTTGCTATATACACGCTAAATTTCTCCTTTGATGTTTTGATTATGTCGAATTTTGTAGCCTTAACAAACCGATGTTAGTTATGGGGATTTACTATTGTGAATTTTGTTTATGATCCCCGGCATGTTTGAAAATTCAATTCTCATGAAACGAGTTTACTTAAGAATGCAAAGCAATGTATCGTTTGTGGTACAGGAGTATCGCATGTTATACGGACTCACTGAAGCTATGTACGAGATGTATCAAATGATTTGATAATACGGACACATCGATTAAAACCTCCTCCAATCAACAGGGGGTGCAATGTGCCACCAAACCTTATTTCTTTACCAAACTTTGAAACATCAACATTTATATTAAATAACATTTTCAGTATTCTTTCATTTCAGAATATTCCGATACTGTTTGATCTGATTCGCCTATTTCCGCGTGTCTCAAATTTGTGCATTGCGGGTTTTGGTTACAGCTTGATGAGAAAAAGTGTAATAGTCACGTTCGGATTATTTTCTTCAGAGTCATAACCCCGGAGGCTAGTCGTGAGTCTCGTCAAGTATGATGCCTGTCCGTAGCTTACAACGGTGTGTTAGGGTATATCGTGCATAGATGAAGTGAAAATAAACAGTCAGATCAACTGACCGGTGGTCAAATGGCTAATATGCTTGCGTTTTACTTTTAAGGTCCCGGGTTCGATCCTAAACTGGGTTGTGCGATTGATGTGACCCAAGCACAGGTCGAAATACGGATCAAGTACTTTCTGATTGTTTCGTTAGCGCGAGCATGTTGTTTATTATTTCACAGCACTTTAGCGCTTGCCAGAAACTTTCTGAAAGAATAATATTAGACCAACCTCACTCACTGCACTTTCAGCTTAGTAAATGTATCTCTACATCTAGCACTCGCTTCAAGTATAAGCATATAGTAACACACACCAAAACTTACAAAACTACTGTAATAACGTACTTAGCACCGTCATTGAAAGCCTTAGATTCAAACTTTGCTAAATTTGCCCTAATTGTTGGCATATGCAGCACATCCTCCTCCTCCTTTTATCATACAATTTCCATAGAACAGTGATTGTGTAGTAGCTAAATGTTCATCTACTATGGGGTGAATTAAAGCAGCTTTTTGAGTTGACTTGATTTGGTTTTCTCTGTACACAACAAATTTCGCCACTTGAGTTTAATTAATGATGAAGTTGTTGTCCTGAATTCATTTTTTTGGAGTATTTCATCTTCAGTGATATTTTCTGTAAGCTTTGTGAATTTGTGAATTGTTTGGATATTTGACCTTGAAATACCCAATATCTAATAATCTGAAAAGGTTTTGGACCAATAAAAAAGTTTTCGCTATCCGCTTGGTCACGTGACCTTTGATCAATTCAGTCAACTGATCTGACCCGATGTGAGTCGGTTAGGCAAGTCATTCTTCATTTTCATAACTCAATTTATCAAATGATATCTTGTGAACACCGCGTTTCACACGGAAATTATTGCTCTGATACGGTAAACGCATGAAGCTGTTTACAAATCAGCGAATTGAGACAGAGGGAGATTGAGGCAGAATGAAAATTCTATCGAAAGACAGATGTCCCACTGTCCCTCACGGAAACCCATAAGATTGGTGTTCACTCACTCAATAACTAACAGTGTGCTATTGCGGAATCTGATTGTCAAATGACCTTGAATTCAAATAAACTCTCCGCACTTCCTCGATCCGGTTCCCACATCGTGCATCTTGTGAACCGAACAGTTGAACACTTGACACGTTCATCTCCCCACGGGCTATTCGGATAAGGAGGTCAGTCAGTCCGTTACACTATTCTTCATATCAATATTTGCGCACTTTCTCGCTCTCTATCTGCCTATTTTCAACCTAT
>UZAN01049193.1:0-19179 GCA_900618425.1 Echinostoma caproni | reverse complement strand
TTTAATGCCAGTGATGTGTATGTAATTGCATTTGGTTCAGAAGAATCGGTTCGTTCAATGGAACCTCGTCCTCATTTACGGTGTAGACTGAATCCACTCGTGCAATGATTTATTTCGGCATTCACGTCTGAGCATGGTGATCGATTTATCGATGCTTCGTGACGTGATTCATCTCCTTACCCGGCCGACTGAGTTCAATTACAGTCGGGTTCATTTAGTCGCGTTTATGAATGTCACAAGATCAACGGTCTGGACATAAGGTTCTAAGTGGGATGGAGCCGATGAGCAGTTATATCCCACTCCACCCGAGCGAAACTTGCATGCTCGCTCCGTAACTCACTGAAAACATGCTTTTATTTTTTTCACATATAAATTAGTTTATTGGGACTGGACGGGGATTAGATAGACCCAATCGGTGACGTTTCGGCTATCGATATATCAGTCAACTTGTGGAGTTCTAAGTGGAATGCAATCGTTTGGATGCGCTTGGAGTTGAAAAGACATCGTTGTTTCAAACAGCTAATGCCAAAACTAATGGAATATGTAAATCTTTTCATGATGTCATTAGGGTCTATCGTTTTCATTAAAATTGTTCACTTAAAATATAAAATCCAGAGCCGAGTGGTCTATCAATGGCGGCTTGAAGAAATTCGTTTGTTACGCTGAGCGCAGTTCTCAGTCCACTAGCTGATATAGATTACCAGGTAGGGAAGAGACAGCTTTCAGATTATCCATAGAATGCGTCATTTACCAGGGTATTGAACCTTTGCATACCTGATATTGTTGAGAGGTTCAGTTTTGGGATATCTACACCAGCTCACAGGACACAAGTGCAGCCAGCTCACGTACTACAACTCTTTAAGCGGCTATCCAATTGCTGGAACAGAGGTTATCGACATGACCCTCACCCCAAGCTTTCGTTTTACTGACGTTCAGTCGAATGAATTAATCAATAATTAAGAAAAATCTGGTAGATTTTTTGCTTACCCACTGATTAATTTTGTCATACATAACTTCTTTTATGTCTTTCCTAATCGAACTCCAACCGGGAAACCAGTAGAAATGGTAGTCGAGTATGTCGACGAGGTTGCTGCACTGGTTGGCGTTTTCTAAATTGAAAGATTTTGATGACTTCAGATAGACAATTGAATAATGCTTCAATCCTCCTATCACTTCAACTCCATGTCACAGAAACACATGATTATTACGTGTAGTGGTGTCTGCAAATCGCTACGATCTTCAAGGATGTCAGAGTAACAAGCAATGTTGAGACAAAACGAAAATTCGTTTTTGCCTATAACCAACAAAGAACAAAACTAGTGACCAAAGAAGAACATATATAAGCGATGGGGTTGACGTAGAACATCACCGCTTCGCACGCACTGAAGATGTTACCTCGACTGGTGGAGAAACTTTGCATACAAATCGCCATCAAATCGGCGAACAGGCGAAAATGAGTTCAGTATAGAGAAGCTACAAGAATCAACTTTCAGTACCGTGTCTAAACGAAAATTATTAGACCATTAGACCACTATGTTACATATCACCCAAGAGGTCTCTTGGTTTGTCCAGGTAAGCCGTAGCAAAACTTAATCTTAATTATGAATGATTTGCTTATTTTATTTCACCTAAATTCACAGACATGCAATCTAAATCAGCAAAACATGGATACCATCTTTAAGAATTCACATGGAATAGAACGAGAACATCACAGATCCATATACATTCAACTGTCGACCATGTATCTCTGGGCTAAGGGTTTCGGTGCTCAACCAAAATGGTCTTGGTTTGAGTCCCAGTAAAGACACTAAAATAATATGCACGTCTAATGAAACCCATCAAGGATGAAACACCTTCCCGATGGTCTTTACACAGCACTCCGTAATACTCACGTTTCTTACCGTATAAACTTTCAGCTGTATGGGGTCAGACAGGATTTTTTACAACAAACAAGATTCAAGGAGAACACCTACCAGAAAAAAAATTTTATTTTTATGTGGGTGCAATTTTATTTTGTCCGTGTCTATGCGTGCATAACGGTGTGTGTGTGTGTGATTGTCTAGTCAACTGACAACGAAGGCTGATGAACTCCGTGGTTTTTCGGTTGGAATTTTAAAGTAGAGGCCAAATAACTGATAAAAAAATCAATTTCAGTGGTAAAATCCAAAATGTGTTTGACGGAGCAGAGCACAGCCAGCTCTTAATAATTTCTTTTTTTTCATGAATACCAGTGGCATAAAGTTATGAAAACTTTGACCAGTGGCTCTGTTGATTGTATTCGAATGCTAAGTTACAGACTAAGCAGTCAGAGGGATAAAATGCGATTAAGTACCTCAATTGCACAGTTGCGCTTGTACATCTACCAACTTTTCTCATGCATCCAGTTCCCTCACCTCCCATAGCGTTACCTTTGGGGCACTAGAAACCTTTCGTTCTCCCACTCTGCTCTGGGTTAGTTTTCAAAATCGGAGGCCAAAAAGTTATAAACCTAAACTGTCGCACAAAGTCGGAAGGTCACTGGGTTGATGTGAATCCCGGAAGATACGGATCTAAACTCCCTGAATCTTTCCCACAATTTGCCGCTTGCCAGAAAAACTTGGCTTGGTTTGAAGATTATCAATCCTCAATATTGGGGTAGTTTGGATGTTCAGTGACGCATATCCGACAGGATATTGCGAGAAAGTGGATTTTTCCTCTATGAAGGTCAAGTAAACAGTCCTGAATTGTTTGCAAAAAACAAAACCTGTATGGTTCGTTTCCTTTTTCCATTTATCTGGGCAAAAGCTGATTCTCTAATTTATTTGAATTGATACTAGTAACAACGCGTATTAGATAGCTGAATACAAGTTCCTTTTCATCATCGCATACTTTTTTGCCAACCAAATCCAGATACTGATTACAAATATTCAAAGTGTAAGGTTCCGTCGAAAATTTACTCTGGGTTAAATTGTAGAAAAAAGAGTTTTGAAATTTCTATAAATTTTGAATCTTAAACCCCAGGTAAAATTAAATGGCATATCCGTGACGCGAATAGTTAATTCACTAAACCTATCTTCACTAACGATATCATTGTAATTGAGAACTCACCTTGCATCACGCCCTATGCTCAACATTCTATTGAGAATAGGTGGGTAATTAGCGAACCTCTATTGGCGGTCACGTGATATCAACGGGTCTACGGTTTGGAATACAACTACTGTATGGAATTCGATTGTTAGTCATATTAAACTTTTTCTGTAAAGAATGATAGAATAATCTTTCTTCATTGTGCAGTCAACTCATGCTGTCAATCATATCAGTTACCCAGTGGCTGCATTGACTGTACTCACATTTTTCTATACCTTCCTGGGCTTATTTAGCAAGTGGATTTATGAATGGGTGCTATTGGTGATACTGGTTGCATACCATAGAGATGAGTGTATCACAGTTATCAACTTAGACGCTTGATGGTTTATTCACATTGTTTTATGATCATCACTAATGGTAACTGATTCATTCATATTCATAACTTATTAGCGTTTTTACACATTGAGCTTAAAATTCTGTTCCCTTCGTTCTCCAAAACTGATAAAACTGTCGGAACACCCATAGTGCCATGAAATAATTACTGAAGTTATCGGCCGAACTAGTTTCGTGGCTTTTGCTGATGGACTCTTGGCTTGTCAAATTCACTTGCTTACATGAGCTTCGTTCCTCGTGTTCATTTGACGGGTGAGCATGTGCGCGTACAAATACTTTGTCATGTCATACAGTCGCCATTTTGTAACTCACGCCTGGCAACAGAGTCACCTCCATGAACCTCACATCTGGACTACGTGTTCCGGTTTTGCAAGAACGTTTTTGATTCCTAAATTCTATCGCTCTGGTATCCCCACTCCGGATAGGCCGTAAATATCGTGTGATCTGTTAATGAAGGTTGTCCTCTATGTCTGCACACTTCCCATGAGCTATCCAGTGGAAAATGAAACACATCATTACTAAGTTGCACGCCATCGAGAAATTTGCTATTGACAAACTCAGGTACGTTTATATGAAAACAATATTTACTATTTGAAAATTGAAGGCTTCATTCTCATGATATAGTTTTGCGAAAGGACTTGATTGGTCCGGAAATAGTGCATTCATTCAGCACGACCAACATGACAATCAACTACTGAAACCCATTCATTCAACGACGGGAATGGATGAAAATAACACGGTGTGGATGGGAAGCAATCTGACGAGGGTTAGAGCCCGAAGAGCTCGTATGAACAACATGTCTAATCAAAAAATCCTAGGGCTTGGGTTCGACTTCCGAAAACTTTAGTTGTTACGCATTAGAATCGGTTCTTAATAAGCTGTACAGTCAGTGATTGCTTTCATGGTTTCTCAGTGGCGATTGGCACGCGTTCACTTTACCTTTCATAACAGACAGTTGTGAAATGACCTACTGAGGAGTCATTGTTTGGGTTCATATACTATTCATTTATTTATCTTGACATGGCATGCCTCTTTGTGAGTATCATGAATGATTTTTGCATCTCGATGCTTCTTGGTGATATTTACGTTTTGTGTGGTTGTAGCACAATCAGTATTCGCGGTATCAGACACAATACACCAGCAACACCGAAACTCCTTATAAGCACTAAATTATCGAATCGACATAGAAATTCAGCCAGCAACCGTTCACAGTTGATTCGATTATACGTCTCAGTGTGACAACATTTCCAACTGGAGCGACAGAACAAATTGCCTTGAATGCATAATCCGAACTGATTGCGGTAGTCATTTAATGCCTTTTTTACCCGATTCTTCTATTAAGGCTATCCAATCACCGTAGTTGTCATCAAACCGAGTTCCGGTACTTAAGCAAGTAAGTGTTGCTGTACCTTTTGTTGAGTGCTCAATTTTTCAATCAATGAACTAAATAAAAAATTATTCTAGTTGGCGGTACATGGGCACTGGCATTAAGTGTGGGTGAATCCATTCAACATCCGAAGGTACCTACTTTTCAGTTCACTTTATTTAAAGTGAGCTGTTTGCTATTGCCTACGCCGTTGTCTCTACTTCTTTTTCAAACATTGCTCGTTAAAATTCATTTCATCCAACTATAAAGAAGCTTGTTTTGCAAACTCAAACATACCTTGATAAAGTGAATGGAAATTGTTTGCAAGAGAGCGATTATTGAATACTGAGACTACGATAAAAAATATTCAACTGCATGTGAAGCATTTGACTTCATGTCCACTTTTTTGCACTTCAGTCGAGCTACTTTTTCAACAGTATTCTCTACTCCGTTTACCGATTGGATTAAAAGCTTACATGAGAATTTGATCTACGCGAGGATGAGCGTCTCTTATTCGTTGGGGAACGGTTGCACAAGTAGACTGTGCCGTATGATGTAGGAAAAAAATGAAACTGTGAGATCAACTGTCCGTCAGTTGAATGGATCGCAAATTGCGTTCAACTTACGTTCTGTATAGTTGGGAGGCACCGGGCTGAATTCTCATTTAGATTGACTTCTGTTTTAAATTTTGAAAATTCGAGTAAATAAATTTCACAAATGAAGTGCATAAGTTACCCATACTCGGTTCTCACCACATCTTCAGTGTAAACGAAGGGATGAAATTCGATGCAGTAATCATGTGTTATATCGTCCAGGAAAAAAATCCTACTCATGGTAACGTAGCAGACAGCGATGTTTTTCACTGATCTCAAATGATTTCGCCAAAGCCCGAAAGGTCACAAAAATTGATCCACACTTTCGGAATTGGAAAGATCATGGGGACAAATTCAGTCGAACAAACAACACGATTGAGTTAAAGTCTAAACCAGGTCGAGGACTTTTCACTTTTGATCTTTGAGTGGCTACTCAACCCACCCACCCCTGTTCCGGTTGACTATTTACTATTTGCCAAACTGGTATGCATATCAAGTACTTCCGAACACTTTCTTCAACTAAAGGAGTTCGTGTTTCTGTCGGGTCATCTCTCTCTCTCTCCCTGTACCCTTTTGAATAAAAACAAACTGTCTTTTAAGCCACGCAAAACCCTTTTCCGTTTCTTGTTCTAACCATCACCTGTCTCCCCGCCAACACACATAAACATGCACGCACACACACACACACCTACTGGATGAAAATTTTTTTGCATACTGAGCAAGCCACGTGTCAGGTAAGTTTTGGCGCGAACGGTTTTTGCANACGGAAAATGGCCTACCCTATTGACCCGCTTACTCTCGACACCTCGCTCTAAGCATTCGGTAGAGAGCGTGTTGTGCGTGGATCTGTGGGTAAGTGATACACCGGTGAGGAACTAACCGGATCTGGGGTGATCTATAACAAAAGTATAGGTATCTGTGTGCTCAGCATTCACTGTACTTACCAAAAACGCACTAATTCTGAATGACCTTCTACACATGGAAGTGGTGGTGGTAGTAGTAGTGTAGTAGTATGGTGTCACGTGATACTTTATCACCGTTGGGCACCATAATGTAGACCAATTATGGGGGCGCAATTAACAATGCTTTTTGATTTGCATGCGAACCGAATTTCATTCATTTTTGTCAAAACGTTTTACTTATTGATTACCGCCCCCACGGTAGTTGGTTAATCCAAATTAACCCATCGCCACGAGGCATAAGCACTTGAAAGACCAAGTCGTCAATCTCGACAACAAGCGGTATTCGATATGTGAACGGTGTTAAATATTTCATGACAATTTCCTGCGGTACTCTGAATGTTCCAACGAATTTCTGTGTGAATACGCCACTTTTCATGGACATGGCAGCTATTCAGATGAAATCTGGAATGAAACAGCCAACTGTGGTCAGCTTCAAGATTAACATTATGGCGAATGGATCAAACACGTGTATCATGCAGCGCAAGGAGCTACTTCGGGGATGTTGGAAGCTAACACTGTCTATTGCAGTCTCATACAGACAATACACGTTCAGCGGTTGAAAGTCCCGGGTGAGTCTTTACAATCATACTAAATAAAAATTGGTAAAAAGAGACCTCCCTTTGATGCTGCTTTGGAACAAACAGGTGTGTTGAGTAGCTGTCATTGATAAAATACTGAACAATATGAAGCTCAATAGGCATCCCAAGGAGGCGGTTTGAGAAAATGTGCAGTATGTTGCAAGATAAATGCATGGCAAGATTTCAATGAAGCTAATCGCTACAAAGAGCACTCTGCCGGTTATTATGGATGAACCTTGGGATTCCGACCAACTGTCAACCACCGAGCATTCATCGAAAGTGTGCGCCGAAGATTGAAGCACTAGCAAAAGACCGTGCCAAGTGAAGAAATACTGAATCCAATTTCCTTTCATGTGTTGTTCCCGGTCCTTGTTCGTTTGGCATTTTACCAAAGGTTGCGCTCCTGAATTTTCATCATTTCTACTCAGTGTTACTCTAAAGAGCCTCGAAATTCATAATTATGCACTGCATCTGGTATAAAAGATAGAACGCATTTCAGACAATTTCGTTCGACAACTGACTACTAGCAAATAGCATCAAAAGTCAATTTAGCGAACAGATCTCATGTGGATGGATTGGATCGGAAGGTGATCGCTGTAAGGAGAGAGCTCACGAAACCCGTCAAACAGCACACGGATACACGTCACACCACAGGTACACTCGCGACGCCCAAAGTGAATGGGGAGTCACGGCTGTAAACAAGGTGTGGCTTCTCGCTCGGGTTAGCTGGGCAAGTACTAGGTCCCCTGTTGCGACGGTACCATTCGACCGGTCGACAAATGAACCCGATCGATCGTGTGATTTTCGGGCCGGCACAGAAGAAGGGTAGGTTCCGAATCCGATGCTGCCCAAGTGTTGCTGGAGAGAATCACCACAGGAGGATCAGTCGTGGAGCCGTGCGCCATGCTGGAAATTCGGAATGGAAAAAGTTCAGGCGATGATGACACTGGGCCAAAGGCTTGACTCGGCCAAGATACACACACTATCTTTCGAAGCGAATTCAGTAAACGGATAATCATAATAAAACTTTGAACTTGTCTTAATAACGGACAACAATATCCACGAATGTAGGCCCACGCAAAACTCTTCTTGGTATTTTCCCAACCGGTTGTTTTCACGTTGAACGATCTCACTAACTACGTCGGAGATAGAATTCCGAAAGAAAGAATGTTACGGAAATATATATTAATATTGTAAAAGTTGTGCCATATGTTTTCCATTCTGTTGCTTGCATAGCAAAATCCGGTGAAGATCGTTTTCTTCCACCTTCAGAATGGTAGCAGTTGGAATACTTTCGTACTGCGCCGCAATACTCTGTTTATGCTCCTCGATAGTTCTCGGTTTTCGGGAATAAACTGTTCGCTTTAGGTATCCCCACTGAAAGAAATGGTGTTGTGCACGGTCAGATAATCGAGCCGTACTTTTCAACGGAAAGGTAAAATATAAGAACAATTTTGCCTATTAAGTTGTTTAAGGCGCCTCATACAAATTTGGTATCTGCTATCCGGCGTTGGAACAACAGTTTGATTTCAACTTGACGGTGCACTGTCACGCAATGCTCTGGTTTTGAGAAGTTTCCTCGACTTTGAATTTGACTGCAGATGGATTGGCCGGGGAGGACCAAAGGAATGGCATTCAAGATCACCTGATCTGTCCCCCTTGAATTTCTTTTTGTGGGGAAATCTAAAGCGAACAGTTTATTCCCGAAAACCGAGAACTATCGAGGAGCATAAACAGAGTATTGCGGCGCAGTACGAAAGTATTCCAACTGCTACCATTCTGAAGGTGGAAGAAAACGATCTTCACCGGATTTTGCTATGCAAGCAACAGAATGGAAAACATATGGCACAACTTTTACAATATTAATATATATTTCCGTAACATTCCTTACTTGATTTACTTGATTCAGGTCTTGGGTGAGAGGAACGAGACGATGGTAAACGATGGAGCAATCGCACTGTATTGTTTAGTGTTTTAATGGTGAAAAGTTCAGTAGCCTCGGTAGGATTGGAACTCACGAATGGATGTCGCCGACGATTTTGTGCAGCTTACGCTGTCCCGTTGAGTTGACTAATGGTTTTCCATTCCATATTAATTAGTTATCGAAATCGAAGATTTGTCAGTGGGAACATAATTGAACACATTGAAAGTGGGAAATTTCATAGGAAATATCATAGGACCACTTCGATTCAATACTTCAAGGGAACCCATTGTAGTGTCAAGTGAATCCAACCAATCGCGTTCTGTTAAGAACACCACAGAGCGATGGACACTTTAGCAGTCACAATTAGCCGATTGAACCGGGTTAATAAAAACTTCATCCAGTTGGAGTGAACTGACTTCTACCTAGACCAGTAGAAGTTTTTTCAGAGAGTTATCGAGTAGGTTGAAAGTTTCCGTGTGGTACGATTTGACTATCAGTCCACCAACCCGGGAATGTTAAATACTCGACCGTTGATCGAGTGAGCTTTCAGCGAGAATAAAGAGGTAATTGACCTCGGTCTGCCGGAAACGCATCATAGCAAGGTAGATCGATAAACTGGTCACTATGTTCCGGCGTGAATGGTAGAATGAATCAATTCTTGAGTGAGTTCAGTCTATGCCCCCAATAACCTAGTGGGTAAATTCCATTGAGGCCTAGGTTCCCTAGAATATAACCGATTCTTGTAAACGAAATGCGATGGCTTGCACATTCATGGCATTAAATGACACACTTGACAAGATACCTAACATTGGTACAGAGACACAATATAAGAATTAGAAGCATTTCGTGTCAATAGTAAGAGTGAGCCTTTAGTCAGTCATCGTCTGCCGGAAGGAAGATTCATTCGCTGTACTTCGCCGATTGACTACTGCATTCTATCCACAATGCTAATGACAACAGCCAGATGCCTACAGCCTCCCTCTTCGTTAATCAGCGTCGGCTCCTAGATTCTTATGCTTAGTGTACCGTTTCTCATAGTTATTCGTAATCCTACAAACGATGATAGCATTGCACCGGAGGCTTAATGGAGTATTAATCCGAGGTAAGTACATTATTCAACCCATGTTTGATTTATTCTTGGTCATCGACTTTCTTCCACAGAATGAGAATGAGTTGTCTTCATGGAAAAGTTCATTAAGATTCCTGGAAATATGGCACTACTTAAACTCCCTTCCGATTCGCTACTCGGCGATTCATTGGGCCGCACTCGGCTGCGTCGACCATAGACTCCAGCTGGTCTACCATCTTCGGATAAGATGGTCATTTTATCGAAAGGAAAAAGGTGAATAAAAATCTAAGCAGAGTATGTGCTCTTGTAAATTTATCACATTTCATCGCGTTTGTAACCCAAAATAAAAAATTGAAACACATTAGGAACACGAGTTAGTAAGCAACCGATTGCTTCAATGTTTCTTGTTAATGCTGAAAATCCTGGTTCGGTTTTATCGGAGACGGCTTTCAAGAGTGTCCTGAATGTGCTCATGAGTCGAACTAAAGGAACAGATGCTTGTCACACCATGACCCAAGTCACAGGAATTCAGATTATGTAACCGGAATATTGCTCTCTGAATCATTTATGTGCACAGTTCGATGACTGGAACGTTTGAACAAAATTTATCTCTCTCTCACACACTAAACATTCCCTTGTACGTAGCCCATATTCACCAAGGCATACACACATGCAAGTCAATGACAAAGATCGCATTTTTCACCAAGACAATTGTGCTTGTTTGAGTCAATAGCGAAAGGTTTGACTGAGGCAGAAATATATAGAGAAAGAATAGTGTGTGTGTGTTTGCGTGTGTGTGAGAGAAACAATAGAGGAGGCGGGGTGTAGCGAGTATAGCAACAAGAACAACAACAACAATGAGGACAACAAGGACTGCGGCAATAACGGGCGATTGGGTGGGGGGGGATGAGGTATCTTGATAGGTGGGTCCGAATGGTGCATTTAGTGGATGAGTGGGGCCTGGGCAAGTTGGAATTGGGGCTGGAGGTTGGGAGGAGAGAGCCATTGTTCGACCAAAGTTTGGTGGGTGGGAATGGACAAAACGAGAGATGGATAAAGAGAGAAAGAAACAAAGAGTTTAAGGCGTGTTCAGATTTTGCGCATAAGGGTTTTCATCAAGCTTCATTTTAAATTCTGTTGTGTTTATAAATGGGGCTGAGAGTAAATAACAAGTTCGCTCCGAGAACGAGAGTAGAGATGTAAATGCGTGTGTCTGTGTGTGTATGTATTGATAGGTGATTGTGGAAATGCGTGTGTAATCTGGCAAAACGAATGATCTCCTCTATGTAGTTCACACTCACTCTCCGTCCCGAGGAGAGGACAAGTCAATTTTATCAAGAGGAGTCATGTGAATTGAATTGAAGGACTGAAGGCTATTTCAACATGGCCGTCCTAGATGTTTCACATGTATACAGAGAGTGGGGGTAGGGAGCGGACGGCAAAGGTATTGTTTGATAGCCTACGTTGTACGTAGATAGGTTCATGGGTATGTGGGAAGGCGGGTTAGGGATGGATTCATTGAGCCACGAAGCGCTCAGCGCGAATAATCGTGAAGCCATTTCTCTTGAGTAAAAAGATCCAAAACACGCTCGGGGAACCGAACCATAAGGACAAGGAAGACAAGCGGAGGATTAGCGAATATTTTAAAATCTGAATTCGCCATAAGCACAACCGCCACCACCACCGCATCCTGAAGCTTTCTCAGTTTAAAATAACTGGTTTCGTATAATTGAGAGCAATGAAGAGTTCTTATCATTCGAAAAAGTTCGTTCACCCTAAAATTCATTGTGAGATATGAATCGACTTGCATGCGGTCCGCATTCATAACACTCTCGTAGTCCTTCAGTCCTGATCGTTTTCTGCTAACTACAAACACGTACGCATATACACCACGTACGTGCAAACGTACACACTCGCGCACCTACTCACACATGCACAGACGTAAGTGGAGTCATTACATCATCACGTTTCGGATGGAAGGATGGGGATAATCAGTTTGAGCATGATTACATCTCATGTAAAGATCGTTTCAGAAACGCGTTATAGAGATGAGTACGAGAAGGTAAGGAATCACTCATTGATTGAAGAAGAGGGTTTTGGAAAGAAGAAGTGATTAAGGTAACAGAAAAAACGTCACGTGATAAGGGATCGAACAATGAAAATGATCAAGCGTGAAAAGAAACAAGTGATAGAGCCGGAATGGGCCCCAAGAGTTCAAAGTCTGAATCGATGGTTAGTTGAACAGATCGGGGCAAAAGAAAGAATAGGGTGTGTATGGGGAGGGGCAAGATAATGGAGTAGTGGGGTGGGAGGCGTGATGTTAAGGGAGTCTTCCTCTGAGGGGCCCACGGAAGCATATACTAAACAGTAGGGCTATGAAAAATAGGGCAGTCCAAAATAGAAATCCCAAGAGACGTGAATGTCTCGACTGGATTTTGAAATGCCTACTGGATGCGAAAGATGGCCGGAACCTGGAGAACCCGGGACAAGAGATCGATTTGGACTGGACAAGATTATTGTGGTCCGGTGGCGGATAGTGCAGAAATTCACGCACAATATCAAGGATACCAAAACCGTTTATTGATCGTGCAGGGAAAATAGACCCGGCTTTGGCCTGCTTCACGCCCGAGTCGGACTCGTTCATATTGGTTAGTGATGACGATGATGAAATCGGGGTGCAGGATTGGGAAGAGGAGTGTGTCGGTAAAGGAGTTTCACACCCCAATAATGAGTGGGTTTTTGATGTTCGCATCTCGGGGGTCGACAGGCTGGATTGTTCTGGTGGCAAACTAGGATCACAAATATTCTTATCATCATCGCAAATTTGTGTGGAACAACTTTCAAAGAGATCATTATCGATGGGATTGTTTGAACTGTCTCTCCGGGCTGATATCACAATTGGTGAATCAAAAGTACCGATCGCGACTGACTGTGCGGGGAAGTTTGGGGATTGGGATCGGTCAGTTTGTTCCGTCAGTACGGTCATCACCAGTGAGTCAGAGTTTGTGTGCTGAGTTAAGAGTGGTTGTGTTGGATCATAGGGGTTCGGGCAAGAGTATTCGGCTAACTCGTTGGAGCTGTCTCGTCGAAAGGAAGTGGGATCACTTGTAGGGAAAAAGACCACTTGGCTTTAGATCCGGAAGCGTCCGAGGCCACGATACTGTAGTTTCCACTATGTTTGATCGGTTTCAAGTCGGTCAGTTGACAGGAACAGGTTTGGGAGGTCTCGTCGAACTGTATACAACTTTCGTCAATCGGCACATGATTGCGTTCCCATTCAACTGTTATGGAAAGATTGAACGGTGTAGTGGAGAACAGATTTGCATAGAGTGATAATAGTAATAATACATCCACATTTTGCTAAAAACACTGTTTAATCCTAATCATACTAGTATCATATTACTGTTTGGCACACAAATCAAACAATTGATTGGCAATAAATGGAAATTCTCTAACTGGTCGCTTCGGTTTATGCGCATTGAGAAAATAATCAATATTTGGAATAGCTATTAGAGAGCTCGACACAACTGATCTATAGTAAACATAAACATAAATAAGATTTTCATAAATCCATGACTTACAAATACAACCACAAATACTCAAGTTGATCTGTAGAAATGCAAATAACAACATTACCCTATGGAAAACCGCTTTGATAACTAGTTGGACGGCGAGGGATGCAGGTTTATCTTCAAAAGGTGATTTCGTTATATACGTTCATTCAACTACCAGGGTGTCTCCAAATTATTTGTTCGAAATCATCATTTCTGTGTCGTTTGATTCCCCACGTATTCGAACCAGGACCCAGTGATAACCGATAATTGCACACGCTTTTCTAATTCATAATCCAACTACTCGATGGAGGTCAACATTTAAACCGTCAATATACATTTTCGGTGCTGACTTTGTACTGATAAAGGCGTTAAAATGAAACGTCCCTCATAAAGCTATTGTATATAATCAGAGTTTATTCCCTATTTGTCTATTTTCCATAGACCCAGAATTGTCACTAATTTAATTAATACATATTTATTATACGTGTGTGTATTATAAGGAGGTGGACGTTGGGGGATAGAAGCGTTACTGAGAGTGTTTTGAAGGTTGATCCAAACACTCACTCGTCATGGGCCGAGGTGTTGAACGAAAGCAGAATCGCACGACTCACCTTTGGTTACAGGAGATTCGGAGAAAGAGCACTCCAGTCGGATTGATTCATTCTCTTTCAGTGTGGTGGATTGTGGGAAAGTGATGAATCGGGGCAGCGGTGGGACCTCGTCGGTGGCTACAGGTACAAGCGAAAGAAGTGATTCAATGGAATAATGAAAGCATGCACATACAAAAAATGAGTGAACTTAATGTATCATTAACTACGCATCATTCACGTAAGACAAAACAGATAGGAGGACTAAAAGTAGACATCAAACTGTGTTTATATTTAGAAAATAATGTTCCATCAAATAATGTTACTCACGGATCACGTGAACATATCCCGTGCTTTGAGCTTTACCCACAGGATTTACTGCGAAGCACTCATACGAACCGGAGTCTTCCGGCAATACCTCCATCAGTTCGAGGCGACTGTATTCATTCTCCTGACTAAATGCATGTCCGCATGTGATTGGGGCACCATCATGCAGCCATGTGATTTCTGGATATGGATTGGCATCTACGCGGCATTCGAGCACCACATTACTTCCTTCGGCTACACTTTGTGAGATCGGATGTTGTCGAAATACGGGAGCAGTTTGTTCCGGTTCCACATAGACAATACGTTCGCGCACCACGGTGGTGGACTTTTGGTCTATGCCATTCACCATGACTTGGTCGTGTTGATCTACCACGGCAGATTCTGTTAGGTTGGCTTCAGTCGGGATAACGGATTCGGAAGCTAAAATGAATGGGACGGAGACCAATATCACAGGTTTCCTTTTAGAACTGGACATCGGATACATATATCAAAGTCGATACAAAGTGTACACGCTGAAGATGCTCAGTTCACCATGATCGTAAAACTAGGCTTGAATCACAATCAGGTATTGTCGATGCTTTTGCTGAAAACGAAATACATCAAAGTGCTATCCGAATAATCGGAACATCCGTCGAACCAACCCAACACATTTGTACATGTAACCACCCCCATTGGGTTCTGAGACCATTGTGTCCTTCCCCCACTCACTTTCAATGGTGACACGTGTTCGGCTGGACGAAGTGCCCATCGAGTTCACGGCCTGCACCTCATACAATCCGGAGTGTTTGGATGTGACGAATTGCACAGTCAGTCGGCTTGTTCGTCCGTCTGAGGATGTGGTGATGTTGAAGTCTGGATCAGAGGTGATATCCTGACGAACAGTGAAACAGCGAAAATAGACGGATTTGGAGCAGTGTGAGGTTAAAACACGGTGTAAGAATATTTGTGTCGTGATCAGGTGGTAATTAAATGGCGATTTATTATGGTCAAAGCAAAAGATCAGCCATAAAACCATCAATACATTATGAGTACTTTTGGGTGTGCGCTCATCACACACGTCAATTCGATTCTATTGAGTACAGATGATATTGGACAGCTCAAATGAAGTAATATACTTAGTGTCCAGTTGTTCGCCGAGCTTGGCAATTGTATTGAGAACGTTTCATCACCAATCGACATGACATCCTCAATGCAGTAACTGAGTAAGTACGTAGGTAAGTAAGTAAGTAATATACTAGCTAGTTTTTCCGAGAAATCAAACTTCAACTTCTCAATACGTTTTGGTGTTAGATATTACAGATACCATTCCATAACCAATCTATTCCTTTCAACCAAAAATTCTACTCAAGGAAAGAGATTGATACACTAATGCATTCATGCTCGAACACTGCGGATTAAGTTTCTCTGGTAATTGATAGCACCTCAGAAACCATCACCATCACCATCGTCAATGTGTTATGCAGCAACTATGTCCGAATAACAATTAAACCAGTCATTCGGCTATTCCTCTTGTGAATAAACTTATATCCATCTTGACCTCAGTCAGATCATCGAGGTCAACTACCTGCAAAATCTAGGACTATGCTACAAAGGGGGAGGGCGTTGCCACTCTGTCCTGTGTGAATTCATCTGCGAGAAGTTTTTCGGAGAACATTATCAATTCATATGTATGTGTGCTGTGGCTGAATGCGAACTGAATCGGAGTTATCGATTTGCATCCGCCGGAACACACATGTTCCTGCCACCTCCCTTNGTCACAATACTGGAACGTGCACGAGTGCGCGAATACGCATCCGACAGGGGAACAAAAGGTGAAAGCGAATCCAGCCAGTGTGTGGAATTCACAGCATCGAGGTATTTGTCATACAGTGTTGTAACCTGTTTTCAAAGACATAATTATGTGGAAAGGGGAGGGAGAGAGCGACTAAAATCCAATGTTAACTCTGGTAAAACACAAATTACATATTCGGCTTCCGTCACAGGAGAATACCCAGAGATGTAAGGTTGATTGGCAGAGAATAATGATCGGAGAAAAGTGATTTATTGGAAACAGTTGTCACCATAGAATTACTCACCACACCATTCAGAAGCCACGTAATGGTTGACGGTGTTTTTGATTCCATAAATATCACACTCAAGTCTAACGATTGACCAGCTTGCAATGTGGGTGGTGCTTTCAACTCTTGCTGAACTCGAGGAGCAGTTTCTTTGGGTGTGGGAGGAGCCTGTTCACTGCTTGTGGTCGAATCTCGACGTTCCACTATATGTTTCAGCGTTCGTGATTCTCTTCGTGTTTCCCAACCGTCTACTGTTTCTCGAACCTCACGAGTCTCGCGGACCTCGCGGATCTCCCGAGTCTCCGAAGCATGACGTTCGGAAATACGAGTCAGTGAATCAAAGCGACTTCTGCTAGCATCTGATCGGTAGCTGGTTGGCTGTTGACTACTTGAACGCAGGCGTCGATCGCCAGTCTGTGCACTAAGGAATCGTCGAACGCGGCTAGCTGTAAGTTTGAGTGAGATAGATGCGAGCGTGGATGTGAGGAAACGAAGTGGGTAACCAGATCGCACCAGGTATCAATTGTTTAGAATAATAAATTACCGTTTACTATTAGTTGAATTGGTGTTGGTATTGTAATGCAATATATGGTAATAAGCATGCTAGTAGTAGCCTGGTAGCAATTATCATTATCTTAGGTATTTTTAAATTAAATCGGAAAAACACAAACACTCCATTGTGTTGTCTACAAAACCAAGCGAATTCAAACGAGTGCCAAATAGAAAGTCAAACATGCTCTGTCGGAGTAACAACCGATGAGCAATCAAAGTTATCTCTCCCCTGGAAAAACGCGATCTCACAAAAATCAGCGACTGAACATTGGTACCTTAGGTAACATTAGAGTGCAGATAATAATCGTTACGATATGTTCTATACTTTTTAGTGAGACGTTTTACCGTTAAATTCACCCTCTAAAAACCGATGTTGAGAACGGAATTAAGAACATCGTTATGCCAACCCGATTTTTGTTTTTACATAAGATGCTTGTTTATTTGATGTAAGAATGATCCGACACAGGTATGATACTATCACCTCCGGGTTGAAATGCTCTCTGTTCAGTGGCTCACTTTNCTTTGCCCCCCCCCCCCCCGCCCCTCCTCATACGCACATAATAAACAAACGGTAGAATTTGCAGATCATAAAACTTGCCTTCAACTATCACTTTACAGCTGGATTCATCTTCACCACGGTTATTTTTAGCCACGCATGAGTAGCGTCCGGAATCTTGTTCGGTACAGCTATACAGTTCCAAAGAACTAATTCCGACCATGGTCTGTATCTCATAGTTTCCATCACCCTTGCGCAATTCACGTCCGTCCTGTGTGATGTAGGAACCAGGTGGGAGGTGGGGGGGGGGGAGAGCAACGGAACACAGTAAATGAATGACTATCACAAATGGATAATGTGCTGATACTACCGTACGTACAGTTGCATTATGACAGACAAGTACACACACGCACGGACCATTCGCCAAAACACAGGCCATAGAATATTTGTATTGTCCGTATATTCGACTGCTGTAATAATTTACGCCTAGCGAACCACTTCACTAGTTCTCCTTGCACCACAGTAAGTCGTGTGTGATTCGTTCTGTAAAACATCGTTTATTCCCCTGTGTGAAGAGCCATTTTTATTATATAGCTTAGTGTGATGAACGGCAGACGCGGTGAATCCCAATAGTCACGAAGATCTGCTGTTCAGTGACGGAAGCCGTCAACCTAAACTTCTGGACTTGGAGTAGGAAATCTCATACGAACCCACCAGGTTAGGTGTCGCATTGAACCGGACGACAGTAAAGGTGCCTACCACCAAAGTTTGCTGGTGGTGGCGGGGCTCGAGCCTCGGAGCAGAGAATCCAAAGCACGCCGGTTGTAAGAATCTTTATTGTATGATTGAAATTACGTACACCGGACCTACCTCCACTCTGTTAAAAACCCAACAATTCATGTGCTGTCCTAACCAACTCCCAGTTTAATGACCTTTGCCCACCAGATCGGAACTCCCTACGTTCCCCTTCCATGGCCGTTCAGTTTGCAGGTTTACGTATTTCCCCTATGATTACCTAACCGCTCCACATAGCAACTTTCGTGTTAATGATCGTGACCCGCTCTTCGTTCAACCTGTTCTCGCAGTCTATTATCTTCACCCCACACAGAAACTGTTTCGTGGTGATTGTCGTAATTATTGTCTTATTGTCGTAATCCATTATCGTCACCCCACACAAAACTATGTCGTATTAACTATCATCATTTGTTCTTCGCTCAATCCATTATCGGTATCGATTATCTCTATCCGACATAGAAACTGTCTCGTGTTATTGTGATCACTTGTTCATCACCCACCCACTATGATTATCCAACCGTCTATTATCACTGTTCATTCTTTGTCGCAATTCAGTTATTTCTTGGCACATGCTACCACCCGCCTTGTGTGTTTAACCTTCCCAGACACCCTCCTCGTGTTTTGTTGTCTATTCTCTCCATTATACCATCTGTCACCCCGCCCCCCGACTTTGGTGTCACTTCGCTATCCCATCCCTGTAATTGGTCCTCTCCACCCTTTAAATAGCGCTGTATCCACATCGCATTCCTCCTCCGATTTCTAAGAGTGTTTTCCTGGCACGTTTGCCCTTGTAGTATCGAACCGATTGTTTTGTCCAGACCGGGTTTCCCCTAATTTGAGGTATGCCGTTGTATTTCCAT
>UZAN01049192.1:1675-12418 GCA_900618425.1 Echinostoma caproni | reverse complement strand
TTCGAAACATAATTATTGTGTTGTAGCGAAATTGCATTTATTCATATATTTAATACCAATATTGGTTTTACATTGAGGTTTGACATTACTGTGTGAAGTAAAATTGGTCTATATATTATAAAAACATCCGTTTCATCCATATTATAATGTGGAATCCAATATAAAAGTAAGACGTAACACAATAAACCCAATTATATATATATATATATATATATATATATATATATATATCATTACCGTAAAGTTCCGTCCTTTTTCTATCACAAGTGTCTTCAAGTGAGCACATGTTTATTTTGCTTATGTGTGGCTCTCTATTTGTATCACTTAATTGAAACATACTGACGTAGCGAATGAACTAAAATAAAGTTAATTTACGTTAGTCTTGTGTGGAGCGATAGTGTACCTGTTGTGTCTTGGACTTGCGTAATCACATAATACTCTTCTACCATCTCCCTTCCGACTGAGGTTAAAGAATTTGTTTAATATTCATCACTCACGCCCAAATCAGAAAAGTATTGTTAGCAAATGTATAGTATAAGGATAACAGTCCAACAAAAGAAGCCGACGATGTTCAATAGGAAAAGCATCCTACGGCGCCATGATAATGCCAGGCCACATGCTACTTTGGGGACTCGTTAAAAAATTGCAGAACTAGGCTGGGAACTCTGCCGCATCCACCATATTCCCCGGACTTACCATCCTCTAACTATCATTTGTTTTTATCCTTGCAAAATTTTGAAGGGCGAAAAATTCAAAAATGGGATATACTGATTGTTCTTAACACTGGAAAGAAATCAATAATAATAATGGTAATTATATTATTTTATAAAGTTTGTTGACGGTAAGAAAAATTTGTATTTTGTTTTATTCCAAAAAAGCACAGAACTTTCCGGCAAACCTATTTTATACATATATATTACTGATTATAAACAAACAATACATGAAGCTTCCACTTCCAAAATATTTCTGCTATTATAATAATTTATCCATTTAACACAAACACTTTAGAGTTTATTTCTTATGTTTTATTAACATTCAGATATTGAGTTTTGTCTGAAATACGTTTCTAGAATTATTGCATTTTAAAGTTTACAAATGATAATTCAATATCTGAGAAGTTGAAGAAGTGAATTTTGTCCGATCAAGAAGTCTGCTGGTCTTTTATAGCGACCGCGGATGTAATCCAAAGACTTCTAACTTCCAAGGTGGATTTGCCGAAAGCAGCGATTACGGGAAATATGAAAGAATTGGGTGAGAACGGTAAGTTACACGTACTCTTATTTATTCATTTTAGCCACGAAATTAGTTCAGGTGTGGTAGTTGAAGAAGAATTTATTGAATGTATCCAGCTGTGATAATAATGAACAAACGAATGCGATGACGTATTTCTTCTGTAAATATTCCACCTTAAGAAAGTAAACTTTGTTCTCAAAAAATAATGCTCTTCGTTAGGACCACCATCAGATTACCTTAGTGATGGGGACGAATTCTCTACCCGGCATCGAGAAAGTCCCATGAGTCCAAAACCGAATAAAAATACGTCCGGTGCACAAAACGTAAACGTTCACCTGTGGACATTATTACCTGCTTGAGAGCCATTTCATCAACGAACAACAGTCAGTTACAAGGAGGGGTTCACGATTAACCTTCCCGAGCAATGCCAAAATTCTATAATAATAATTATTATTCATTGCAGTTATCGCAGTATGCATGCGTCATGCGCTGTTTATTTTTTGATAAGCATTGTGTGAAATGTGTGCGGAGCAACAACTACTGTACAACAACTACTATCCAAACGAACTTGACGAGTAACTTGGTAAGCAACCAAAACCAGGAAGGTCATTAACATCATGGTAATTGCCAGGTGTCATTAAGTCGTATCGAAAAGTGGGGCAACTAGAACAACTGGAACGAAATATTTCAGATGCCAATAGACATGATAAAGTTGTATATTTCGGTAACATTTTCTGTCTGATGTTGCTTAGATGAAGCAATTAATAGAATTAAATGTAAGAGGTTTGACACCCTGATGTGGTGTCAGCAGTTAATTACAATCCAATTTAATTCACCTAATTAGATACCCATTCGGACTAACAACAGATCTTTCGACGCTTCACTGGATTCTATTGAACGAGAAATGCGAGGATGGTTCAAAAATGCTGCAGACAAAATTACCGCCCGAAAGTTTTGAATTTACCATATGAAATTGACAAAAATGTTTTAATTTCATCAAACTGTCGACAAATAACATGTCCCTTTTTTACTTTTTATCTGCACTAATCCATCCATCTAATTACAGAAAATGCTTATTCAAAGGTGGGGAGAACTGCAATCCACCCCTCGAACACAGCATTACACTTTGTACTCCCAGTTCTACCTGAAATTTGCACTTTCTAAATAACATCCAAATAAACCAAAAAGTAACATTGTAGACTTTGAAAAGATTGCACATACAAACCTGTCAAATTAAGCTGTATTTATATATATTACAATCTCCCAAAGTGACTGTTTGTTCTAATTGACTTCAGGTTTACATAATAGTCATTGGCCATTACCGTTTTGCCGGTTGCGTATGCGCTTAGTGTTATTGTTATCTGCTGTCGATCACTCATCTATCTTTAGTTCCAATTATTAATTTTCATGCTAAACACTCACCGTGCTTTGATCAGACTACCCCGTGATACAAATAGACGGACTGTTTATCACCAGTTGCCGGCTTATTGACTGATCGAGTTTTCCACACTGATCCTAAAGTGCCAATGCATAAAATAGACAGCAAATATCAACAATCTGGTGATCATTAAGACTACTATTACATGATTATATTCGTATTTAGGTTCGCAACCTACGTTTCTTCAATGAAAATTTTCGTGACATCATATTGGGGCTGAAGATCAAAGCCCTCCCCCCCGGCACAGACTAATGAGAACTGCACCGGTACGCAATAGAATCTTATGAGGTATAAAAACATTTAAAGATATTTTACTGATGAGTTATGTCAGGAGGAATTTTCTATGATAGAACTATCTCTATTGAGTAAATCTTTGAACAGTAATTGGTCCAAGGGTGTTCACTGTTCATTACTCTGAGAGCACACAGACTGTCGTTTGCTCAATATATTTACCCCAAGTATCAGGTACACATTATAATTTGTAACAGAGCAATTAACCGTCTGGCATATTATTATTTCAGGTATTTATGAAAAAGACTGCCAACTATGAAAACTACCAAACTTAGTTAGATATCTATCTTATCCTTTCCATTGGGGTTCAGTTATCCGCCAATGCACGCAACATCACTTTGAAGCATCTTTGTCAGATGTTTCCAGATTTATCGAGTGATAGCCGAACCGTTTTACCAACGTCCTGGGTATCGAAGAGTATACCGATGGAAGACGGTAATTTCATTCTGTTTGGACTGTATGCAACCGTTGACAACGCAATAGCCCATACACCCCTGGATTTGAAGACACCGTTACTGTTGTAAGTAGCCATTGATGGGCTTACTGTCTTTTGCAGAAGTGGAGGAATTTCGATAATTTCAAACGGTTAAAGGTACCCTATGTCGCAAAAGTTATATTGACCCCAGAAAAGTATGAGAACGTTTTAAATTTTTTTATTCGCTTTATTATTTTGTCTCATCCGTGGCTTTGCAAGCACTATGTAGACTTTGTGGAGGAGATGATGCAATGGCTGTTGAACCGATTCGTGGTCCTATGCGATGAGAATGAATTGATGTATATATATATATATATATCCACACCACTGAACTTCTCCATTTTCTGTTCGACTCCACCTTCAACTTTCCTGTCTTCTCTCATTCTTCATCCCAATGGGCAGCCAAAATCAGCAACCAAAACCGGCGCACAAAATTGCATGGTTAATGGTTGTTCAAACTGAAACTGAAGCACCTAATACACAACGATGAACCTTGTTACTGCTCACCCGATGTTCTCGCCAGACACGAGCTTTGGAGAAATCAGGGGTCGAATACAGAAAGTGGATTAGCATCCTCAATGTGGAGAGGCCGAGTCTCTCAACCGTACAGTAAAGTGAACTGGTGTATAGTATGTACTATCTGTTTCGAACTAGCAGAGGATTCCAAACTGTGTGGTGTGCTGGATAATTATTCAGCTTTCCCGTTTGAATCATTCTTGGGCAAATTAAGAACACTATTACATTCTCCGAGGATTCCAGCGGAACAGCTATTCAGGCGCATCAACGGACGGACTTTGGGATGTAACTTCAAACATAAAGTACCGCTTGATGATACTGGGCCCAGCAGTTGTTGCAGAATTGTCCATAGCCAACGGATCTATGGTCTACCACATGAATTGAGCAAATCATTTCTGGATAATGCTGTGATTTTTATCAGTCAATCTAGATTTATTGCGGATAAAGGACGTGATGGATTACTAATCAATACGTTCGCACGTTCACAGCCGTTCTTTGAAAGATGCGTCAAATCTAAGGATCTGTGCATCTTTCGGTGCGAAACAGTTGCTGATTTCCTACTCGTTCCCAGGCAAAAGGTACAGTGCAATGGTATTCGTGTACCATACAAAACGGGATGTGTTTTATTCCCTACTGTGCACCGTTTTGTCCAAGGATGTAAGTTAAATTACATTATTCGGTAAACGACTTCGATTTCAGGTTATACTACAACACACAGTCACACCAAAAAACAACGTGAAAATCTGAATGTGATTACGGTGTAAATTATTCATTTGTAAATATCCCGTTTTCCTAATCTTAGATAATATAACTTTCCTGCATGCCATACATATTTGTTCTAACTTTGCTTTAGCAATAGTTAATCAAAACAACGAATACCCTCTAACAAAAAAGTGATTTTTAGATGTGCGCGATTGTTGAATTTCAGAGAGAAACGATTTCAATCCTTCACAAGATTTGGATGTTGGACAAGAAGCACGTTCTGTATTCTAAGCCGGGAAGAAAAGAAAAATGTATTATTTAATTCGACTACTAGTGTGTGCATCAGTTGTATTCGCAAATTTTGAAATGACTTTTGATCCAAGCAAGATCACGAAACTGACTTATTCAATGGATACTGAATATTCTAAACCACCAAAAAAATGTATTCCTAAACTCCTGACTGTTAAAACTGGTAAGGGTAGCTATAGTGTTCGTAAGCTCTTGAGTAATTCAAAGGACTAAAATCCTAAATATTTGTAAACGTCTAGTTACGCCATGTGTGATGAAAGCAATGTAAGTTTAATCAATGTTGTTCAATACTTTATTCAGAACGGACGAACACAATGACGGAAACATTTCACCAGATAGTAGTTCAGGCAACTACGGGTAAGATGTCAAATAATTTATCAAGAATTCTTGATTTATAGATCACCAACATCCACACAATTTTTCAATCCTGTTAAATAAGCTTCAAGTTTAAATAACCATATAAGCTCAATCTATAATAATTTAAGAATAGAAATTGTGTACGGGCTAGCATGTGTGCAAAAACGCGAACATTAACAACAACAAACAACATAGGAAAGTAAAGTGATCTGTAAAATACCATTAAACTTTAGAGTACTTCAACCAAAAATATTCGGGTAACTGTGACCAGAACACTGCATTGATCAGAGAATATCAATCCATTATAGGTTCGAATAAATTACTATAATACTTAAACATTGCAGGTCATAGAATTACTACCAGTGAGTTGCAATTAGAAAAGGCAGTGCGCTTGCTTCAGGAATACAAAACAAAACTGAATGCCCATGTGAGATATAAATAATACCCTGTGAGCATGGTAATACCAGTGGAAAATAAACATGGCTTCCACTGACTAAACAAAGAGTCAGAATCTGCAGATATCTGCTCCAAATTTGCAAGTAGCAAAAACATTTGGTTTCAATTACGTGTAATTTCAATGGCATGATAATTAGTTTTTCTCTCGTTACTTATGTTGAATATCTGGTATTCGCCCGTGGTGCAAACGGGGAGTAATTCCTCAGATCTATGATTCAAAGAATACTCACTCCCTAATTTGGACGTTTGCTCAACTAGAATGGTATATTTGTGCATGTATTATTACCGAATCCACCCGTTAGAGAAGCAATGATAAATAAGTATGCGTAATTCTATCAAACGTATAAGATAGTTACTGTCATAATTTATATTATAGTACATAGTATATCACTCATATATAGTTACATGCATCATATTTTTATATATTATTTGTATTTCAGTCTCCACATTTCACTTACATGTGCTTTTGCGCCAACTTCATGAACTTTTATGTTTTATTTTGCTTTTTCTGTATAATTCTGTGATCAGATAACATTTTAACATAACCATTGATATTTTCATGCACAAGCACAATTTCATGGGATTCAATTGTCAGAATACCAAGAATACCATTCAAAGATTTATGATATGATTTTGATGACGGCGAGTCAGAAATGCACTAATATATAGCACTTAATTTCATTGTATATTAAATATATCCTCTGTTGAATAATTATTTCCTTATTGACAAATGATTTGGTGGATTCATTATTACTAGCTACATTGTAAGATTAAGGTGTACGGTCAGAGTAGATTCCTTGGGCGTGGGCATGAAAAATGTAATGAATTCCATTTTAGGGATTTGTGCTCAATGGGAATAAAAAATATGAAGGACAGTAGAAAGGTAATATGCTCATCAATTTTAGAGTAGCCTGCTTTATTTCTTATCTTTTTTCGGTCGCTGTTGGTTTGAAAACGTGAGTCTCTATAAAAGGCTAGTTTATTTGAGGTGAAAAAGCTTAAAAGGTTGCGCCATTTCCAAAATCTGGGAGCACCAAAGTCACACTCTAGGAGCTTTTTTAATAGCAGCGGCAGGGGAGACAATACAGCGATTCATTCAATCAGTGAAGTAGATGATGAAATGTTTATAAGTCCACGGTACAATAATAAAATTGTGTGAATGTATTCATATATAAGCAATTATATGTGAATATGTGCATACATATGCAAATATATTTACGTTTATAAATACTTGAAGTCATGAAGTCTTGAAGTGACTCCCTGTCCGCACGGCAAGCGGTTGGCCGTCCTATTCGAGTCCCGTTGGAACTATACATAATTACTTTCAATGTAATACATTAAAAAAACCAAATTAACTCCTGGAGTGATACTCTTATTACTAAAAATTAATTAATTTGTGTATTTTAGTATCATATAAATTATATCGCTGTTTGTTTATATGATCCAATTTCAGATGCGTATGTTGAGCGACACTAGCCAGTATTCACCATGTCGGATTAAAATCCTGTGGTTCTTCTCAGTGGTCAGTACGGAGACGTGTTAAATCAAGTTTACTAATATTCTCATTAAATATTGCACAAGATTCTCGAGAGTATGAGAAAAGATCTTCCGTAAACCATTAGGTCAGTATTCTGGCAATATTTAACATTTCGTACGTTATTTATAATATTAACCAGTCACGAATTGTGACCTGCGGACGATTCTGATGAATGTAAGTCTAATAACTTTGGGTTAGAAATTATCTTTTACGCTTTTTCTATTTTTTGTTTCAAATGCAAACTCTTGCATGTCTTTGGTGTTACTTTTTATATTTATATAAGAAATGAATGCAGTTGTGGACGTCAGTCGTGGGTTTCACTTTCTCCCGATTAGGACGAGGAATGAGTAACTATCTCTGGGTTGGATTGCAGATAAGTTGGTGTATCTTAGTCTTAAGTAAGTCTGCGCGATGGTGGAGCAATGTAAGCTTCGCTTATTACAATGTAAGGCAGTTATTCCTAAATCCATCCCATGGAGTCCTAATTGAGTCCTATCTGATTCCTATCCGAGTCCCATGGGAGTCCTATTGGAGTCCCATGGGAGTCCTATTGGAGTCCCATTTTGGGTGCAACCGGACTCCNACGCAAATAGGATTGGTTTAGGACTCGAATAGGACGACTGCGAGGACTGAGTCTCTGGTTCGAGGCTGGAACTCAATGATCCAGGATCCTCTCAGGCACCACGGGTGTACATTCGAGAGTCACCGTTGAATCTTCAGGGGGCAGGTCATCGAAATACAGACTTTTATCAATTCGCTATTCTAAAATCGGATTCTATGTGTAAAATTACTTGAGAAATTTTAATTTTCCAATTCGTTTATGCGTATCGCAGAAAAACAAAGTTAATTTCATGAAAAAATCTACTGTTTAATAAGCTATTTTACATCAGTTCCAAAGTTGAAGGGTTTTGCGAAAATAGTGTATNAATTTTGATAGACTGATCATTCATTAAGTTCATTATGCTGTACTGCGGGAACAAAAGAGCAATGGGTGTTAACTGGTAGGTGTTAGTGAACAGCGTCATAAAGAACAATTTTCGGTTTGAAAAGTAAGTTTATGCATCAAAATCAATGTCGTAATAGACATAGCAGTAGCCCTTCGGAGTGATTCCTTAGTGAATCATTGTAAGCATAGTTAGGATTAAATGAATTGCACATTTGATAACTTTTGCATAGGCAGCGAAGTACCTATAAGAAAACATGATAATTCGAAGTGAATTGTTATTAGTTACTTTTATTCAGTGGCTTAGTGCTTAAATTGCCATAAGTTGACAATTGAAATATGGCTACCAATTTTTTATTTACCCCGACAGTCACCGAGCTTGTTCAAAAGGGTACGCAACGGTGACTGTCGGTGACTCTCAGGTGACTCAATGGTGACTGTCGTGCTACTTGGGCTTATAGGGATCCACTATATTAGAGAACTGCGTATACGCAGTGTGCCATAATTATCATGCTTATTTTTGGAGAATATATTTTACCTAAAACACCATGGCTATTATATTTTCCGTTATTACGGGAAATGGATCTCTGTAAATAAGACGCATTATGTGGCTATAGTCACAGCTTACATGCTTTTTAGCGTATTCATTAAATAGGAGGTGGGAATTCGATTGGGTATAATTTTGATACAATCGGAATTTATTAATGCATGTTATATGCGTACCTAGAACAAGAATTGGTGATTAGATTAGTAATTTTAAGTAGAACTAAAAAGGGTCGCTTGGTGGGATAAGTAGAATAACGCGCGAAGGCCTGTTGCAAACCGACGTTATTTGCGCGAAATTTCGCCCCAAAACGTACGCGTTGCATAGCGCGTTAACGCGCTTAATAATTATTAAGTGCGTTATTCCGACGTTATTGCTGGAAGGTATGCGCACTATAGTGATCATAGGAATGTTCATAAATAATAAGTATATTACCATAATGAAAAAATAATATCATAATGCCACTGCCTAGTGATCACTCACCTCTCAAGTTCTTCCTCTGACACCCGATTAAGGTCTTCAGTCTGTGATAACTTGTCCGCAAAGTCAGCCCGCTCAATGCATTCAGCAAGACAAACACCTTTTCTCAGGTCCCTTAATATTGCTAACATTCGAAAAACTTGCTTCCTCGGAATCAACGAAACCAACGGTGCATGTCGCTCATGTTTAGAAATAACGCTGTATTGCTCTATTAGAGTTTCATCAACCACGTTACTCAAGTCAATTATATGTTTCTTGGTTTTTAAATCCTGATGATACACAATTACGAAACATGCTGGTTCTTTTTTAACTCCGCAGCGCCTCACAATCACCTGGGTTCTCAAGCCAACCGTATCCATGACATTTCAAAAATGCGCTGTTTACCCATCCTTGAAATTCTAAACACTTAAACAATCCAGGTCAGTGTTATGCGAATGTAATCCGCGCTCTGGTGACACCACGCAGTGGTAAGTGGTGCTCGAAGGAATTTCCCTTGGTTTGTATTCTTGCAGCTGAAAACAAAGAGGGGCTTTGAGAGCGACGAACGACGGCGGAAAACGGCGACCGGGAGTTCAGTTCTTGAGGTCCAGTCCAGTCCAGTCCAGTCTTCACAGGACGAAGAATAGCCTTTGCCAATCGAGTGTCCAGATTATTGTGTTGTCGGCGGGTGTTCTTGGCTCCCAACACTGCGTTTTCTGAGTTTCTTTTAGCCAGGTTCTCTCAAGCGGGCTGGAAAAGAGAAAACAGAAGAGTTGTCTTTTCGCCTCGTCGGTGAGAGACCATAGTTTTCTGAAACATATCAGTTTCAAGTGCAATTTAAAGCCCCAATGCCATAGTTTAGTACTGCAATTTAGCCTGCTTTGGGTGACGATGCATTACCACCTAACCTTAGGGAAAATTTCTGACCAACACGCATCCAGTGCCGCCTTGAAGTTGTTTTAAAATGGTGCAGTTGACCACTACCGCGGGTAACCTGTTCCACATTGGTATGACCCTATGAGCGAAGAAATTGGCCCGGACCTCCAACCTCGCATGGTTCTGTTGGAGCTTAAGGCTATGACCCCTCGTGTTTTGAGCACGAGAAGCCGTAAACAAGTCATCTTCGTGGAGTCCTGATAGCCCTCTAACTATCTTAAACGTCTCTATCAGGTCTCCTCGCAGTCTTCTACGTTCCAGCAAAAGGAGATTTAGGTCCCTCATAGCTCTTTCATAGCTCTTTCCCTTTTGCCCAGCTATCATTCGGGTAGCCAGTCGCTGCACCTTCTCCAGGCATGCTATATCCTTTCTATAGTATGGTGCCCATGCCTGAACACAGTATTCTAAGTGGGGGCGAACCACTGCCTTGTAGATGGATATAAAAACCCCTGCGTTTCTACATGTGAGGGCAGCACACAGCCTGAAGTGTTCACCACGAGCCTTTTTAGCTACCTTCAGACATTGAGTTTTAGGCTTGAAACTCTTC
>UZAN01049190.1:7079-17594 GCA_900618425.1 Echinostoma caproni | reverse complement strand
TACTGAATTCGTTTGTTTTGTTCTGTATTTAATACCTTATTAAAGTATACATTGGAGGCGGTGTTTCCCCGTGTTTCCCTCTTTTGGTTTCTCTGTTCAGAAACAGACATTATTTTGTTCGCAAGTATACTTCAAATGTGACTTTAACTCCGAATTGTGCCCACACGTATGTCCTTATGAGTGCACACTCTCGTTCCCTTTGACACTGAATTGTCTGAAAGAAAATGTCGAATAACTCATGCAACAGATTTAACTGACCTGCCGGGATTGTTTTAGCATTGTCGTGATTCAATATGTGATTGCAGTCAGCTGATAGGGTGACCGATGAAAGAACGCGTCGAGCAGAATTTGAATTCCGAAATCTACTTTACTCATTAGGGTGCAGTCGTGTGCAATTTACAAAGCGCTGCAAACGCAAAATCCATGAAGAAACCTGGAGTTCGATTACAGTATCATTGTGTGTCACTCAGCTTTGACAGTTCACATCATGTACCATACCAACTGAATAATAAAACAATCCAGAGGATTACATCTGTCATTCTGCACAGACACTACAGATCATAGAACCTTCAAACTTCGTCTAATAAATATGTATAAAAAGATCATAAAATAAACATGAAAAAAAACACAGCAAGCGAGAACGATATAATTCCGAAATAATTTCGCTGCATCTCAACTGGTACTTACTGCAGAAAAAATAGTTTATTTATCACAGGTCATTACAATCAAAAGTGGTATCAATTCAGCCTTACATTTATGTGGTCATCAGGGCAACGCCAGACTGATGTAGACTTCCTTCTGCTGACAAAGTAGGGGCTTTCGGCGCTTGATTGCTATGGCCTCTGCAAATCTTAGCAGCCGTCCATTCGGGGTTGTTTAAGCAATCCGAAACGAAGTCCCACGGCCAGTCTGCAGCAGATGGCAAGCAATTGATTACACAGGTGCTCTATGAGACTGGCTTGATGGTCTGGTTGTTTGTTTAGCGCTCAATTTCACCGAGTCGCGTTTGACTCATACCGTCATGTGTTCAGTCACTCGGATGAGCAGCTGCCTATCTGTTCTTTCCTGGTAGATAGCTCCGCACCCACATTACAATTCATAGATTGTATGCCGTTTGGCGGACGGAGGGAGCGGTGAGTTCACCAAGGGCTTCGGAATCTGGATTTGTGCGAAGCGAACAACCGGACTTGCAGCGAAATGCGCACGAGCTACAGTTACCACCAGCCGTCTTCGTATGAGTTGGCCTACATCATCACCTTTGAAAGGGAGTTGAATGGTGATGGCTCATTTTAGTACCATCATCTCCGAGGGCTGGGGCTCGGCTCATTTTAGAGTATATGATTTACTTGCCTAGGACACTAAATCAATACTTTGGTAAGAAATATCTCCGATAAAATTTGACTTGAGATGAGATGTACATAAGCTTGAAATGTGAATAATTGTTGAATAACACTTGTCACTTGTTGCTTTGAATGTTTAGCGTGTATGTTAGCGTGTATGCTTTTTAACTGAAATGTGAGCTCCAGTGCTTGCAAACGTTATACACAATACAATACACAATACAATACAATACAATACAATGTTTAATTACAATTGATTTTTTTCCTATTTAATTTATCCCACTCCAGGATGGTACTCTTATTCAAACATGGGCATTCTTACGAGAAGCCAATCGAACCGCCTTTGAGCACTTACGCCAACTATCTCAGCTACTGCAAAGTTTGCACATGGATTTGCAAACAGTTGAGCGAGCAGTGACCTCGGTTCAACTAAAACAAACTCAATTGTCAGATGGGGAAAAACCCTATGACTGGCAAACTGGTTATGGTCATTCCCAGTCCAATTTGGTTCGAAGTGATTCTGGGAATGGTCTGTGTATGGATGCCGAAGAACATGGTCGAATTTTAGCACGTGTTCGTAATTTGGGTGAAGAGTTTGTGCGACTGTTCCGACAAAGTGTACTATTTCGTGATGTGCCTCAAATGCCCGGGCACGATTTGCATGTGCATTTGGTCCGCTTGTTTTTTCTGCGTGTTGCTCCCGAGTTTGATCGGTTGGCCAATCAATTGCAACATAATGACTTGTTTTCTGATGTGACAATGTTGGACTTGCAACGTAAAGCGAATCAGTGCAAACAAACTGGTGGCGCGAAGAAGTCCAATGCGATGAATTCTACCGCTCGGATATTGTCTAGCCATGTGGATCGAATCCAGCCAGAGCAGGCGTCGGAAGATATTGCCAGTCTGCAAGCTGTGCTGCTAGCAACTGATTCACAATTTAAACAGCTTCGGTCAAGCTTTATCAAACTCATTCAAGACAATCAGGAACTGATTGAAACGGTCTCCTTGGATCAGACTAAACTGGGCAATACGGCCAATTCCGGAAGCAGGTATTGTAATAATCATGAACTCTTTCTGCACTAAACATAATATTCGATATCAATACTATAAATCTATCTTCATGGGTAATTGTGATTTATTGACATTTGGAAATCTGATGGCATTGTATGTGGCAGGGGGAATATTTTCCTCTGCTGAAGAGAACTAATGATTGAACGTGAGATTAGAAACACTGAAACACATTTCCATTTGAGGGAAATCAATGACTTTGAATTAAACAATTATTGTAATTCATTTTTTCCTGACAAGGACCAAAAACAGACGGCACTACCTCTTACTATTTAGCGTAATTTGACTGTTAAATAGTGAACAGTTTGTAAGCATTTCGGCGTGCATATTTTAGCTGAACGAAATAATGCAGATATCTTCCCTTTATGTTTTCTGTTTTTTTTACTTTATACTAAGAGTTTAATTATTGTCAACTAACGAGTGTGTCGAAAGTGTTTGATCCGAATTTCAGGTGTTTTATTTAGTTGACGTGACCCAAAGAGATAACTTAGGATAAACATTGAAATCGATTGCTTTTATCTCACGCATGCTTATCTCATGGAATGGGATTGTTTGTGAGTTTTAGCGTGAAATTCGATTACATTGTACCTATTGATGCTACAGTGCCCGGAGTTTAATCAACTGCTGCGGTTCATTTGTTTCCTTCAATGCTCCTGATAACTAGCTGTTTAAATAATTTCCAGCAATAATAAAATCTGTATAGTTAAATTGTTCATTGACATTTTCATAGATAGCCGACTCATCAGTGACTGAATGAACTGTGAAATTGTTTCCCAGCGTGGTGAGTGGGTCACATAATATATGTTGAATAAAGCTATCTTCAAATAGACCCATGAATGCAGTGGTTTTCGTTCCAAACTTTTGGATAACCAGTCGATTGAATGAGAATGATAAATTGGAAAATGGAGAACAGTAATTGGGTTAGTTTAAGCCTGCAGTTCGAATAAATTTGCGCACAAACTGGGTAGATTTACGACTATCACTGTTTACGATACTGAGCTGTACACCTCAGTATTGTTTGGAGTACATCTGGAGTTTTATTTACTACCGAGTACAGCAGATATCTGTAACTAGTAGAAGTGAACTATCCTTACAATTTACTTCTTGTAAATTTTTGGGAGAAATATTTCCCAATTCCCAAAGTACCAGTGCCACTAACTTTGACAACATGACTTCAAATACTCAGTGCATTATGATCATCATCGTCATCGTCGTACAGCGAAATACAGCGAAGCGAAATTCACTGATCGCTGCCAAACTCGCAGTGAATATACGTTTAGTGGTGAAAATAAAGGTGCACAGGGATTGAACCTATTACGACGAAGGGAGAAGAAGGTGAACCTTTGCGGTTAACACACAGAGTGCGCAATCAAACTCTACCCACATACCGTTTCAAGCATTTTGGCTTGATGAGAATTGACATCAAGAACGCCACAGCCCCAACCAACCTGTTGCGGAGTCTTTCGGACCTCGACATGGAAGGCGCATGACACCTCTACCTAATAGTTCTTTGCATTTCTTCATACCTTTTGTCCACATCAGTTGTTAATCACCACGTGGTTTCCTCCGGCCTGGAAAGGCTACAGAGAATAGGGGACGATGTGGTAGACGGTAGCTGAGCGTACGTAATATGTGCCCTAGCCAGCAAAGCCTACTAACCTGAATTCGATGTTCTAGCACATTGATCCATGATAAATTCTAAAATGCATGACGGCTTATCTCCAGATTACTAACCTGTTGGCTCCATTTCACCAGGGCCAAAGTACGTATTCGCCGATAGTCGAAAACCTCTATTCGATGGATATCTTCTACTGGCCAATGTAAGGTTTCAAAACCGTAAAACACACCTGGTTAAACTCGGTGTTCTCATGCTATGCGAGCAGAGGACTTCAATTAATTTAGCTTCCCATCAGTGTCGTTAGTTGATTAACTAGTTTCGGTATACGCACCGGGATGTTCAAATGCTGAGATAATGATACTAGACTGCTATTTCGTCCCTTTGGTGATCAGCGCTTGCTAGCTTGTGTACAGGACCGGACACGAACCACGAGCCTTTCGGGTTGGGATTGCATCAAATTGCAATCAAATGAAGGCAGCAATCGGTACTTCTGTGTATTGTGATGATAAATGAAGGGAATTATGTGAATCCCGAGTGGGCAAATCCTGGTGTATGTGTGTGTGTGTCTGTGCGTGTGCGTGTACGGACGATAGGAGATTATATCAAATTCTACTTCCAAAGTGTTACCCTAGCCAAACAATGAATAGAAACCAAATAAGAATCAGCACGATATCAGTTGTACCAATCTTTGTTTTATATGAAACCACCAGTTAGCATACAAGTTCGTTTTTTTCGGCGCTACGTCAACTAACCAAATATAGCACAATTTATAATAGATTAGGAAACCGAGGAGAGAAGGCATGTCGGTCAATCCAACTGGAAAGCGCAGTGTGTGCGTCAATCAACGGAATGGTTTGGATAATTTTTATTCGGACAAAAAAATCAGACAAAAAGAGAACAGGAATATCAAAGCTTCTAATACTTGTTGATATATACGGGTAACTGAGAATGAAACCAACGAGGATACAAGCTACGATCAGTAATACAAACAGATCAGTAAAAACGATAAACCAAACGACAACTATCGCTGAGGAATGAGTTTAGCACAAAGGGAGCTGAAACGCAAGCATTGTAATCATTCGGAATAATGGTAAAATACAAGTAGGATAAGATCTTTATTACCTTATTATCATCATATATGATATGTTTGCATGCAGCTCAAAGCAAGATACTGTCAAAAGTGTGTTTGGATGGTTCATGTGATTCATTCATCCTCCATCGATTTGAGCATAAGACGCACTTCAGTTGCGGTTAGTTCACTTTAGGTTACCTAGCGACACTAACGTCATTAGAATGCTCGTATCGGGTAAATTTATCTTGATTTACAAAAGGAATTGAGAACCCAGTTAACTGGTCAAGTATTAGTATTGTTCTTTACTGTCATCAATGTTTGGTTACTGGGTTGTCACGGGTTAAATAAAACCAATTTTTCGAATAGCCATCATTTTATTACATTTATTATAACTTATTTAACTTACTAACTCAGTTACTAATAAAGTACGATGCATAAGTCACCGCAAGTTTCAATCCAAAACATGGATCATGCGATTATTTTAAGATTACGATGAGTTTATTCGATCGTCTCCGTCTGTCCTCTTTAATTGATTGGCTAATTTAAATAAACAAGGAATGTGTTTTCAAACAGTCAAACATGGATTGGTAACAGAAAGAATAACAAAAGACAATGGACCATATGAATCAGACCTTCTCGTAAATAGTTTGTTTATGCGCGTTTGCATACACTCAGTTTTCGAGTGTGTGGGGTCCCACTTCTTGGGAGTTCGTTGATCCCCCATATGTCAGACAATTTTATATTCGCGGCAGAATTCCGTGTGACAGCCGACAGTGCTGGTGCTCCACTACAGAGAGGAAACATTTATCCGCTGCTTGGTGTCGGTCACTACATGCAAACTTCGTCTACAGACAAAACCATGTATTAGAATACGTGACTTCAAATGCCGCACAACAGCAAAAAAACAAACTGGAAACTTATTCATTCTGACATATCATTATTTCCCCGGAATGAAAACTTAACAAAATCGAGTCCAATGTTGTGCTAAACAATGCCAAGTAAATTCTACGCCAGCTCTGTTCAAAGCTGTTGATTATGTCACAGTTTAGCCGGTAGACAATGCTGGTTTATTATTTCCAGTTTGTTGTGTTTGACCATTTTTGCGTGGTTGAAGAGTCGGTTAACGTTTTCCATGCTCTTTTTGCGTGCGCGATCGGGTGCTCTCACCAGTGCTCTGAGTATAACTAATTATCCTCTGTATTCTCCGGTAATTTACTTAGGTTCCAACGAGTATTTTTGGTCGTCCAGCGTGTGTGTGCAGTGAACAAAACCAGACTGGTTTCTTTCACATTTGAGAGGATGCCCGTTGTGGTAGCGAGTGAGCATTCAAGTAGTCGCCCGATTCGTGTTTGACTTACTTGGTAAACAGTCTCTCAAACAGTCTCAAAGATTATTGGCTGGATTCGACAAATTATTCGCAGTACCTATCTGTGACTATAGACGCATGAACTTGGTTATTAACTAGCATGTCAGACAAAAAAGATTTCATTAAAGCCCAAGAATAGTCAAGTTAAGTCAAATCGCTTTATTCATCCTAATGGATGGATTCTCAGCTTCTTGCACTCTAGGAATATTTATCGTCGCATACAGTCACAACAAGTGAAAAAAACAGCACCGTAAATTCAAGGGAATGTGGTGTGAAGGTTTGAAAATGAATGTCATTTGTGTAGGAAATTCAAGAAGTTTTCTCCAACGGATGCCTTTTGAGCTAGAAATCTCGAAAGATAGGGGATGACGGACAAACAAAATGCAGTGGTACGAGCCTACACCAGTTTATAGCATCTAGTTACAGAAGTGGATATGGGTTGTTCAAGTTCTGTGTGTAATGGGTGAGTGGTGTCTGATAGAATATTCTTGCAGAAGCTATCGCAAGAGGTAAAATGTTTATCGGCGATGAAGTTAAGTGAGTGCAAATAAGAAATACCGCTTGTGCGAGAAATAATTTTAATAAACCGGCGTAGAATTTTGTATAAAACTGGGGAGCAGTAAAGAAGATGAGTAACAACACAAGGATATACAAATCCAATGAGTAAATACAGTGAAGCTTTCAAAGAATGCAAGCGGAAAATAAAGAAACACAATCTTCGAATCTGTAAAAATGTAGAAATCAAATGTGAGGTCCAAGTGGGATCTTGGCTGGTAGTGACACCGAGGTATTGCAGCGAACTTACTAGGGGAACAGGCTGGTTGTTAACATACAGTGCAGAACAATTCCTTTCAAAATAATGTAGCCGTTCTCCTTTGGCGAGTGGAAAGGTGACATCGCTACATTTAGCTGCATTGAGAGATAACTTAGAAGACGAAGACCATACGTGTAAAGCAGATAAACTGGTTTGAAAATGTGAGAAGCGGAAATCACCTTGGAATTTGGAACCAATTGCGACATCATCAGTATACTTAATATGAATACCATCTGGGTTAGTGAGAAGGTCACAAATATAGAAAGAGAAAAGAAAGGGGAACAGAATTGCTCCCTGGAGCACCCCTGAGTTAACTGGTAGATATTCAGAGGATTTCCGAGAAACTTCGTGAATTATGTTCCACCAGCAAAATAATCTTGAAGTAGAGAGAGGGTATTATGGGACAACCCAGCGCCTTGGAGTAGAGACAAAAGCCTGCGTCTGCCAACACAGTTAAAAGCGTTACTATAGTCAAGGAAAACCACGAAATACCCTGCCGTGCATGTCTAGGGATCGGAAAACTGAGTTTACCAAATGTGCAAGAGTACCTAAGGTAGAACGTTGTTTGCGATAAGCAAATTGGTTGTCATCTAGCTGCCCGGAATTGGGAATAATGTTACCAAGCATAAAATTTTCGAAATGTTTTTAGTAGTAAAAAAGAGGTATAGACGATTGGTCGTAATTTCCCAGTTTCTTGTTTGAGGACTGCTGTGATGCGTACAGGCGTCCATTAGTCGTCAATTTTTTGTTCCCCAAAGCAGCGTTTAAAAATACCGGCATGTGGCTCCACCAGATAATGCGCACATTCCCTGAGGACGACTGGACATAACTCGTCGGGACTGGAAGCTTTTGGTATTTTGCCGCACTTCAGCTGTGCCCGCACCTGGTTAGAGTTGACATGTGAAACTTCATGATGGTCAACTGATTGGAAATAAGGATACGATACTTCGATTTGAGCTGACGTGGAAAACATGCAGTTGAGTTCGTCTACTGTGGGCTGAGACCCATGTAGTCTGACTTTTGTTCATAGCGCTCCAGATTTGCTTGCAATTACGGTCACCAAGAAGGGTTTCAGTGTAGAGTTTGTCAAAACTTTGGATCTCATTCTTGATCAGCACTGACTTTTGTTTAACTAAAGGTCAGTCACGATTTTTATATGCCCATTCCATGGTTCTTCTCAGGGTCATCAAAGTGGGAGAATAAAATCTGGCGAGACTGATGTACATAGGGTATAAGGGGCAGCAGATGTCAAAGCAGAAGTTCAAATAGCTTGTGAGTTGTTCACACTAGATCGAGACACTTGGATCTAAGAATTGATCAAAATTTGTACCAGAGATCATGTCTCTCAGTGATGCCATGTGGGCCAGGTTACACAACCCATGCAAAATCTTCCGGCCAGATGTACGTGTCAGTGTGCTATGATATTTCTTTGAGTAGACCTTTGGCAAAACATTTATGATGCAATGATTGGAGTTTGCCATAGGGGCTCCTCTTTACACAGGTAACAGGTCAGGATCGTTCAAAACATAAGATCAAGGTGCGCATATCCTCTTGTAGAGAAATGAACAAGATTGCGGAGAGAGATGTCAAGAAATGAATATCTGCATGGTTAAAATCGCCACTAACAATAAAAAGAGAGCATTTCATTTGGTTAGAAAGTTCGGATATAAATACATAAGCAAACGTCTGTACATCAGAAGTTGTATTGGAAGGTGCTATGTAAATGTTTGATGCCACGATGGAACGATGTTTACTAAGGAAACGGGGTTTACATTCAACCGAAAGACATAAGATATATCCTACGTTGTAGGTGAAGATAATTTTTGTAGACATATACCAAGATGATATGGCGTAGGTTATTAGACCACCGCCTCGATTTCTTGGTAAATAGTCTCTATCCAACCGATGTAAATCAAAGAAATGTAGCTCAACCAAAGAGTCGCTGATGTCAGGATGCAATCACATTTCTTGCAGCACAAGTATCCCCAACGTATGGTATTTTTTCGTCCTTTTCAGTTTCATGAAGTCGCTCATTTTTCCAAATAGTGATCCTACGTTTGATGAGCAAATAGCCGGGATAGAGATTTTTTGAGGTTTGGTGTTACTTAAAGCCGTTTTCCAGCGTGCTCGATGTTTTCTGAGGAAACCTGATCTAGACGGTCTGCATCTTTTGAATCTATTTTTAACTTGACGACTGAATTGATAGAGGAGGTCACTCTTGCGCAATAGCACATGATGTTTCAAATTATTTAAAGATTCCGGGCATACTTAATCATGAAAGCGACGAGAGAAAACTTGATTCAAACGATGAAATCTAATTTGTGACGCAAAAGTTGATAAATTATCCACTGGAGTACAAAATGTAGCATGGCCGAAATTTGAAAACCCCGCTCTTCAAGCAGTTCGTTTCATGTTTTACTGAGTTTGATTCCGATAACCCTCAAACGATTACGTGTGATAGCAGAACAAGATAGGAAGCCGTAAAAGACTTCTACTCCTGTACCTAGTTATAAAATTGGGCAATCACTGTGCCACTGAATCTCTGCATATATGGGCTATAGTAAAGAAAATGCAGTCCACCGTAGATCAGAATGTGTATAAACCTACACGTGCCATGAGCCATTGTTTCTTGGTTTGCTCGTTGTCTTTTAGACTCTTAGCCAAACAAATGTGTTCTTGATTCGGAAAAGTTAGTTAGATGGCGGTATAGAGACGAGCGATAGCAATGTGTTCCGTGCAAATGTAAATGCACGTGCTGTGAGTGATTACAGGTTTCGAATATCGGTTTGAACGATTACGTTGATTAATGGGTGATGAATTTCATGTTTGGAATTTCTTCTGGATCCCGTGTTTTGTTTTCTTGTTTTGTGTCTACTAGTTTTGTAACGATGACAATCCAATTGACGAGGGACAAGAATCGTTTGGTTCGCCTCGAATCAGTGCAAACGATCTACAATCCATTCAGTAAGTCCGTTTCGATACGAACAGTTGCGAATGGTAATTGTTCAATTGAGGATTGCGTCCAGAGTGAGATGGGTACCACGATAACACGAAACAACTATGGATGCAAGAGACCCACAGGTTTATGATTGGGAAATCGAAACCGTCTTGTAGCTTTTTGTCTTTGTGGTTTTTACCACCTTTTATTTTTCAGCAAGGGGGGGGGTAATCAAATGGCTGACATAAAATGTAATTGGGAACGTTTGGCAGTGGTGGTAGGATTCGAACACACGTCTT
>UZAN01049189.1:0-22597 GCA_900618425.1 Echinostoma caproni | reverse complement strand
CGTGGCCATTACCAGTCCTGTGCAACCTGACCTGACCTGACCTGACCTGACCTGACCTGATTTTGAGGCGGAATTTTCAAAACACAACGTCCAATAGTAACATGCCTCTTGTGGTGATGGAACGGTGTCCTTTTTAATTGTCAGGACACTCAGTGGTGTGGTATCGTTTCTTGTTGCCGAACCGAAAATGTTCAAGCATTCCAGCTATCTTGTTTCACCGTTGTCCGCTTAACCAAGTCTTGCTCATTTGTTGATTATGTTCATCTATTTATATCCCTTCTGAACCGACTTGGTACATGCAAATTGCAATCGTATGAGCAATTTTTTCTCAGATTGGATGTTATATTACCAAATGAACGACAGATCCATTAGGCATGCAAAGGCCTCGAGACAGGGATTTATGCAACCCAATTGCAGTTTGGAAGGGCCTCCTGATCTTGGCGTCCGCAGCGGAAATTCTGGCAATTTTGGATTCAACAGACCTCCGTTATTGTCTACGTGCAAGGGCAATACATTAATAGGAGACCTCACTGTTTCCACCGAACTCTCAGGTACTGGCGAGGGAAGTCAGTGTTATTCAGGTGGCAGTTCTCCACCTCCTCCAGCTTTGTCACCGGCAAGCTCCTCACCCAGTCATTTGTTACACGGTTTGTTCAATCAGACTTCGTCTCCGTCTCCTCCCGTGATTGTCGCTGAAATCGCAGGACACTCTTCCGGGTCTTCGAGAACCGCTTCCGAAAAAAGTCATTGTTATAAACCTGTTGCACGAGATGCTGTAAGCAAGTTGCCTAACAGCTCTTCTCCGCCAGCGTTAGAACTGCGAAACACATCCGAACGCCCTCGAAGTGCACCCCACGCAAATTCTTTATCATCTTCCAGCTCTAGCAGTTCATCAGCCTCCTCATCATCATCTGCACAACATGACAATTCACATTCAAGGAATGGTTTACCAATTCTTGAGAAGATCTCAATCGCTATGGGTTCCCCTCGAAAGAGCATTCCAGATAGTACTCCCGTACCCAGTGTGCGAGACCCAAATGAATTTTTGGAAGCGAAGTTGGCCTCTCCTATTGGAATCCGAAGTCCTAATATCTCCCTTACTGTCCCTGTAGCTCCCACTGAGTGTCAGGTGCAGTGTCAACGGCTCGAACAAATATCCGTAGACGCGGTGGGGCTCGCTTTGAAAGAGGAACTACCACCACCAATACCACAGCGGAAGGCAGTTTCCAACAGAACCCCACGGAAACGCAATCCTCGCAGTACTACTCGCAAGCGCAGGCAAACGAAACGTCGACGTGGTGATTCAGATTCTGACTTTGACTTTGAAGCAAATGCCGGCAGGCTTTCTCGTGGCAAAGCAGATGCAGCTGCGGCCATTCGTCGCATAAGACAGAAAACGACTGACAGGAAGTAAGTGTACAGCTGTTTTACGAGAAGCAATTAAATTAACCTGTCTTCTGTTGACGTTGCGTTATTTAAACTAATAGCCTCTTACATACTTAGCATCATTTTTGGGGATCTGTACAAATGTTGGCTTCATAGAACAATCGCTTTTGATTATTTAGATGATGGTAAAATATCAACATACGCGGTTAAACAGGCTGTATTATGAGGCATGTTGCAGATACACCCGGTAAACATATGCCACACCACGAAATACCCAGGAATTACCATAGATAGCAATCTACAGTGGTCTTCTCATGTGCTTGCTTATCTCGCTTATCTTTTCAAATACGCAAGCTATGACAATTTCGCGTCAGGTATGTATCAATGCATTTTTCCAATCACTTTATTGTTCGCCCGTTATTTTCCCTGGTCTACTTAGAAAGACCTTCATTACTCTACGTCGCGGTTTGGGGATAATTAGCCGTGTTTCTTTTATTTCTTTAAACACTGATCACAAAATTGCTTAAGTTGCATATCACTTCATCTAAGAACTTCGCTCAAAAGGTACTCAATGACCCCAGTCATCCACTCAATCCCGATTTATTTGCTCGTCGTTTCCACGCTTCAACTCGATCCAATTTTCACTGCTTGCCCTCCCGCATAAACATTTACCGCAACTCTACGGTTCCCTATTGGGCTCGTATTCTCACTGGCACGGTGAGGATCCGTAAAGAACTAACTTACAAAGATGAACACCTATTTAAGTTTCATCATTATTTTATATTATTTTCATTTCATTTTTATCCCACTGTAACGATGAACACATTTTTGACTAAAATGTGGGCACAGTCGCCTGCACAAATCAAATATGATACAATAATACAAATAAAGTGTAACATATTTATTGTTCTTTTGTTATATTTGTTCTTCACATCTCTGTTTCAAAATCATTGAAAATAAACTTTTGTGACGTGCAGACCATTAGCTCTGATGTTCGACCATACCATATTGGAATTTAGAACCAACAAAGCAGTTTGTTTATATTCGTTGGAAACCAAGTCAGACGAAGACCGTGATAAATTTCTTTGATCGATCGGAGTGAAATATCTTACCTTCATGACTAACGGTCGCATACAGTCATCGTTCAGGCGACTGTTAACCAAATTTGGTCATATTGGCGTTCTATTTCACACTGACCTGAGTTCAAATCACGGGACGACAATCTTTATAACAAAAGAACAGCTCGTGAGTTGTTCATTTACGGAACACTATCAGGTTTTCCAAGCTAAAGTAGGCTAACCTTCTCAGGTACTTCAAAGCAGGTGCCTTCGGCCAGCCAAAATCTAGCCCTTAAAACAGCCTAGTAGTGTGTAAAAACCGCAACCCATTGGGGACCAGTGTCCAGATCATCCATCACTACGAAACTGCACCTTCATAGACTATGAAGGTTGGGGCATATGTTGCGCATGTCACCAAGTAAATTACCACGGTGCGCGATGTTTGCCGAGACAGGCAGTGGATGGAAAAAGGTCAAGGGTGGTCAGGCTAAGATCTGACATGAGGGTATGAAAACCCCAATCAGGACACTGGGTCGAACAAGTACCGTTAACCTCCCTTGATGGGGACCTCAAGATCATGTTAATCGGTGTTTAGAGACACTGAGTGATATGGCTGTTTCGCTAAAAGTGACGCTCGTGTATCTACTAATTGTTTTACAGCCTCAGTATATATAAATTATCTATTGACTCTACTCTCAACTTTCCATTCTTTATTCTCTGTTATCTTTAACCGGCGCATCAAAATGCATGTTTAATGGTTGTAAAACTGAACTGTTCAGATAATCTGATCAGACCTCTTTTGAACGGGTTCAAATGTCTAAGGTGTCCAACGTATCTGGATGCCCAACCGAGCCGATGACTACTGCCACAACCGGAAAAATGTGTGGTTCGTTCGCCTATGCACTTTTGGTTTGGAATCAGGGATTTTAACCTACACCTGAAGGACAACCGCAACTGGCTCACAGACGCGGATGTTGGCTTTTCGTCCTCTCACTTTTGCGAGGAAACAGCCCCCATGGGAAGGAAGGGTGGTGGTGGCGCAGTGGTTTAGTCGCTGTCACCGGCGTGCTCTGGACCCTATGGTCCGAGGTTCGAGCCCCGCCACCGCCACCCGACTTTGGTGGTAGGCAGCTCTGTTGCCGTGCGGTTCAATACCACGACTAACTTATCGGGGCCTTATGTGGTTCGCCACTCCAAGTTCCGGGGCTTAGATTGCCGATTTCAGCCACTTAACAGCAGGTCCTCGTGACTATGGGGTTTACCCCGTCTGCTGTTCATCACACCTAGGTGTGTAATAAAAAACGCCGGGAGGACTTCCAAAGCAGAAGCCGTTCAGGTGCCTGGTCCCATAGGAAGATCATTCAAGATAAGAGGAGAAGGCAATCTGTCACAATCCGGACCTGAGGATTTCACAGGCTTATCACTCACCCTTAGTGGTGGTGGCACAGTGGTTTAGTCGATGTTACCGGTATGCTTTGGACCCTACGGTCCCAGATCCAGGCCCCACCAACCACCACCCAGCTTTGGAAGTAGGCAGCTTTGCTGTCGTCAGGTCTAGTACCACGCCTAATCTAGCTGCGCCTTATTTGTTTCATCACCCAAATTCCCGCGGCTTAGGTTGCATGTTACCATCACTGAATATCAGATCTTCGTGCCTATGGGGTCAGCCTCGTCTGTTGTTCATCACAGTGATGTGCAATAAAAATCGATGTTTATAATTAGGCGACAGGAATGCATTTCGTAAACACTCGCGTTTATGATGACGACTTATAAACTTTGCTTATGTGTCTTGTTTCATACGGTTTTCTTAGTGACGCTATCAATCTTGTTTCTCATTTTTTACCTTTATTGATTGACTAAATATATTTTAACTAGGGAGCTAATCAAACGGAGTGCTAAGTCTAATTCTACGATCTCGTGAGAGAAACGGCTCACAACTAGCCAATACCTACCTGAGTTCCTCGTTCGATTTTACCTTTGAAATTGTAGGAGTATTTTGGGTACATCGGTCGTCGAACAGAACGATAGACAGCTTCGGCATTCCAACTCAGTGACATATTTTACTTATTAGAGCTTTATGTGATTGTCTTTTCCGATCCCCAATGCTTATTTGTTATCATAACTTCTAATTTGGTCCATTTGACCATTCCTTCTATGTTTACACTAAGTTATGTAATGAGACTTTCATGTCATGTTGGTCAAGTCTTTTAATATGAGAACAATTTCAGACTTACTCCACTCATTAGACTCATTGTTTTAGGGTATTTTGAAGCTGAATTCTTCGGGAAACATTAGAATTGGTTCAAGATTTAACATCCTGTTCCGAGGTTCTCGTCGGTGACACTAACGCCCTGAACCACCTTCAATGTCTTGAACCGTATTTGATCGTCAACTGTTGAGACTAAAGTCCAGTTCTTCTGAATGTGATGCACAGACAATCAAGCCATGTCAACTAGAGTCTTTTTTTTACACCATAGGTGATTTACCGTTGAAGGGATAAATTTCATGTTGCAAAACGGAGTTCGGAATAAAGTGCGTCTGGTGGTGGTCAAGCGGTTTAAGTTGCTGACAAAGGCCGTGATTTGGGCTCTCATCGTACAGCGAAACACGATGGAGCTCTTTAGGCCGTAGGATTCGAGGCCAAATCTCCGACACGCCCAAACAACGTCGGTGGTATGCAGCTTCGTTCTCGTCTGACTCAGTGCCACACTTATTCTAGGGGGTCCTTATGTGTTTTACCATTCTAAGTCCCGGGGCTTAGGTTGCCGGTTTCCATGAGTGAACAAAAGGTTCTCGTGACTACCTGGGAGGAGTTGACTAAAAACCTTGATTCCAAACCAACCAAAAAGAAGCGCACGCATACGCCCGGTCGTGGTAGAGGTCACCGGCTCTATAAGATACCGAGATGTATTGGATTGTTATTTATTTTCGCGCAGGCATGAGTTCAGACTATTTGGCAAAGAAATCGCAGTACAATAATCTTTATAAAAAGCCAAAAGTCCATGATTTGCTCGTGAGCACGATACTGCCAGGTTACTCAGACCAAAGCAGGTGAATCTTCTTAGGGAGTCCACAACCGGGGCCTTCGGCTAACCAAAGCCTGACCCGTAAGACGTCGGGGCCTTGTGGGAAAATCGTAGTTCACTGGGGGGTGGGGGTGGTCGGTGTCCAGTTCTTCAGATCACACGCCCTTTGAACAGGGTCAAACATCCAAGGTGCTCAATACACCTCGACACCCAATTGAACCAGTGACCACTACCACGACCAGAGAAGTGTGGTCCGTACGCCTCTTCATGTTTGCTTTGAAATCAGGGATTTTAGCCTACTCGCGTAGTACGACTCCAAGTGTTTCACCTAACCGGATGTTGGGTTCTCGTCCTCTCACTTTGGTGAGAAAACACCTCTGCCACGAGAAGCCAGTGAGTAGGGCTTCCTCAATCGACTCAGGTATCTTGGATGTTTTACTCCGTTTAAAAGGCTGATGATCCAATGAACTGAATGTTGGTCCAAAATGGGTTGATGTTTTCACACACCGACTCCGGTTTCGAACTCCCCTAACAAAGTCCAAAAACGGTGGAGCTGATTCTGTGAGAAGTTTTCAAAACCATAAGGTTATAGCGTCCCAGTCGAGTTGATTGCCTATATATCCAAAGGCTGCAAGGTTTCATGAATCGCCAAAAGTAGGAGAAAATGACAGGAAGACCAATAGATGAACAATGTGGAATAAAAATCAAACCATGATTGAAAGAAATGAGTTTAAAAAGCAGCACTGGAAGGTGCCAAGGCGAGAGGGAAGCGGGACGAAAATGCCTCAACATCACTTCGGTAAAAGTACAAAGTGTTTGGCTTTCAGCGAGAGGGGATGGAGTTTTTTTTGCTCTCTGGCTAGTGAGCCAGTGTTTTCGGTTTGTGCAAAACGACAACAAAAATTAGCGTGTGGATTAGTGAATAGTACAGTACACAGATTATTTTCCTCATCGGCACAGCATACGTGAATGAACCATTTTCGGGATCCTGTTTTGCCAAACTTGGTGCAGTGAAAATGAGAAAAATATGGGTAAAATTGTGTTAACCGATACAATAGAGTCGAAGATAAAGAGCCAGAAATCCTAGAAAACTGTTTCAATCAACCTAACCATCACAGCAAAATGTGTCTAAGATTGTGTTACGAAACCGAGCGTGTATATTGACTGGAGGTGGAAACAAAACAGAGTTTTAAAGAGTACACGTACAGGAGCATACGAGAAAAAAGCAAATGGATGGAGTGGAGATTATAATAATTTATTAATGCAACTGCAGTCACCTTCACAATCAAAGGCACGTTTTTGAAAAAAAAAACAATCAATGTATTTGAGTTGTTTAGCCAGAGCAAATGAATCCGCTTCTTTTTTATTTCATTTTTTAATTTCATACTTTCTTGTGATAAACAGCAAACGGGGCAAATCCCATAGTCACGAGGACCCGCTGTTCAGTGATAGAAACCGGTAACTTAAGTCCCGAGACTTGGAGTGGTGAACCACAAAGCCCTGATTGGTTAAGCGTGGTATTGAACCGGACGACAGCAAAGCGTTCGTTCGACTAAGCGTTTCATACAATCTGTTGTGAACTTTGAATTCTCCGTGGATAATGATTACACAGATGAGATGAACTTCTGTTTTGAGCTCAAAGCTTACAGGCAACATCAAGGTGACGAAGTCGCCAGTATTAGGTAGAGGATAAGCGAATCATTAATAGAGGTTAAAAGATGAATATCGGAATTCGTCACATCCAACAGGCGACAAATGCTTTCGTCTACTTTTCGATTCCTCAATTCCAACTCATTAAGTGATCACCGAGATGTTTCTTCCACGATGGCTAAGAAATTGCCAGCGGCAGCGTGTACAGAAAGCAGTGAGTAAGAATGAATAGTACGCGTTCAATCCAACAGTGAGGAGGTTCTGTATTCACAGAAGTTTTTACCACATTTCCCCCGCTACACTGATTCACTTCGTTCTTGCACCATCAAAACTACCCCCTATTTAATAAAGGTATTTAAGTTGAATTTATATGTAGCGTAAGTTTGATATTTAGCAACAAAGTTCTGGCTATTATATTTAATTGAGTAGTTGAAATGCCTCATGTCAGCACAATGTGGTCCACAAGTTGCACGTTTTAGACGATATTCAAATATGTATGGTTTTCATTGTCATCATGAACCTATCGTTTATTAGTTTGTTTCATAGGAAAAATGCATTGCGATAAATAGGCTGAATCCCATAGTGATCGTTGCTGTTGTTTTATTATTATTATTATCGTCGTCATCCTACTGCGAAATACAGCGAAGCGAACTTCACTGATCGCTGCCAAACTCGCAATGGCCAGTGGTAATATGTTGGGTGGACAGGGATCGAACCAGTTTTGAGGGAAGGGGAAGAGGGTAAACAAACCTCTGATCAACACGCAGAGTTTACACACTCTAACCGTGCATACACTTGATAGACTAACAATAGCGGTTGCCACATTCGGTGTGGGCTTTGCGTCTTCAAAGTGCCAAGCATACTGCAGGATTGGGTGTCGCCTACTCCCGCTCTGAAACTAGATGGCCAGAAATTATTTATGGTGGATTGCTTTTGGTACTTGGGTAGCTGCGTGACTTATTACGGTAGCGCAGCATAGGCGATAACCGCCCGCGTTTCCAAGGCTTGAGTAGCATACGCAGGACTGAAACATTTTCAGCGTAGACGCGACGTTTCACTGAAGTTGAAAGGTCATGTATATTGTGATAGCGTTCGTTCGGTCCTGCTTTATGGTTGTGAGACATTGAATTTGCTAGTAAAAGATATCCATGGATTAGAGGTTTTCGTCTAACGGTGTTTACGCAGTTTAGCCCACGTTGGATGGAGCGAACGGATTTGTAATGTGGAGGTAAGCCGTCCTGTGTTTGGGAGTCTATTAGATATAAACCTGCTAGCACACTGGATTCGAATTAGTAGGCTTCACTGGCTAGGGTACGTATTGCGTATGCCCAGCCATCGTCTGCCGCACCGTGCTTTATTTGCTTTAGCTAATCTGGGCTGGAGGAAACCGCGTGAAGGTCAACAGATGACGTGGAGACGAGGCATGGAGAAATGCACAGAACCATTAGGTAGGGTAGGTGTCTCTCACCTTCCGCGTTGGGGTCCGAAAGACGTTACAACCGGTGGCTTGGAGACATTGAAGGATATGGCAACGAACCGACAGCAGTGGCGTTCTTGTTGTCATTTCTTATCAGGTCAGAATGCTTCGAAAGGTGTGTCTGCGCACTTAGACTGTGTACTCTGTGTGTTGGTCGCAGTGGTTCACCTTCTCCCCCCTCCGTCAAAGTAGGTCCAATCCGTCTACCTTAAATTTTACCACTAACCTTGTATGCATTGCGAGTTGGGCAACGATCAGTTTGCTTCACTGTATTTCACTGTACGACGACGACGATGATGACACATGCATACATACATACATACATACATACATACATACATACATACATACATACATACATACATACACATACATACATACATACATACATACATACATACATACATACATACATACATACATACATAGAAAAAAGATCGACAAGTATTTTTCCACATCGTAACGAGTCGCAGGAAAAAAGTAAGTAGAACCAGTGATATGATTATAATTTTTGCGTCTGTATGCGAGCCTTATTGGTTGGAACAACAAATATCAGTTTCCGTAAACCGAGGTCACTAAAACAACGATAACAGATTAAGTGAAGCACCGTCTTATCGGCGAGCTATTGACTACATTGGCATTTTTCTGATACATTTTCGAGTTCGTTATAAAACCTGATCTGTTCCTCGACCTGTTGCGTAGGTCCAGTGGCAAAAGTGCACCCAATGATGCACAAAAAGCTACATCCGCCGAAGCTGCGACCAACAGGCGTTACTTGGAATCTCCATTTCTATGTTTATGTCAATCTGGGGGTACGGTGGCCAATCTGAGTCATACTACGGCCTTGATTCAAAATCGGAGTCATTCAACTGCGGACACGACAGCTTACAACTCAACTCCGGCTGAGTCAGCGATTGAAGCCGCTTCCATGCCAGCGCATATAATCAATCCTGCACTCCGAGGTATAAGCGGACAGGGATCCGCTCCCACTGCAACAAACTCCTACTCATCGGTACCTTCTTCTTGTCCCCTAAATGCCGGATGCAATGCTCACAACTCTGTCCTTGAGAAAGCTGTCGAAGGCACCGATACGCGTACAGTATTTTCAGGTAAACTATCTTCTCAAAAATTGTTAACTTGTTTTCGTTTTGATCCACATTTTTCAGTTTTAACCTTTTGGACACTACATAGCATTTATCTTAGAAACTAGTAATCTGAATTCAGTATAGTCCTATTCATCGTACTTTTGTGCAGCTGGGCATTGGAATTACTGGGGTGAGGATATTAGCGATATCAGGCTTTCGTTATGTGACAGAAGCATTCAAATTGACTTTCGGTTCATCTTGTCGTCTCCGGCTTTTCCTCCCATTGAAGAGTTTTCCGGATGAACAAGTCGTTCTCTATCCTACCTACCTTGCAAGTCGATTTCGCAAATACTTGGCTCCATCGAGTTCACAAAATCCCATGTTACGGGGGTTTTCTGCTGCGCATAAACTGATCGGTAAAAAACGTAAACCGCAGTGGTTTAGTCGCTGTCACCGGCGTGCTCTGGACCCTATGGTCCGAGGTTCGAGCCCCGCCACCGCCACCCGACTTTGGTGGTAGGCAGCTCTGTTGCCGTGCGGTTCAATACCACGCCTAACCTATCGGGGCCTTATGTGGTTCGCCACTCCAAGTTCCGGGGCTTAGATTGCCGATTTCAGCCACTTAACAGCAGGTCCTCGTGACTATGGGGTTTACCCCGTCTGCTGTTCATCACACCTAGGTGTGTAATAAAAAAAAGTTAAAGACCTAAAGCGAGGTATTCAGAGATCATTCCGGTATGAACCAGTTAGTTGATCTGGCTTTTAAAGGTATCAGGTTTGTAGGTGGTTGGTGATATGGAAATAGGAAGGTTGCTCCACAGTGTCGTAGTCCGGAAAAAAGAGTTGTGGAAGATAGAGTTTCGACATCTGAGGTCAGAAACTCGATGATTACTATGGTACATACTATTCTGGATCCAGACAAAGTGTCAATCAAATTACGGCACAATGGTTTTTATAAGCAAGAAAAATGTTTCATGATCTGTCCGTGGGCGCGATGCTGCTAAGTTGCTAAGACCGAATCAGGTGAATTTTCTTGATAAATTCACAATCAGAGCGTTCGGCTAACCAAAGCCTGACCGGCAAGGCAGCGGTTCGGTTCGTGAAAACCACTTTAGCTCGGTATCCAGTTCATCGGATTGTACGCCCTTTGGACGGAGCCGTACGTCCAAGGTACCCAGTTCACCTCGATATCCAATCAAGGTTGTGACTACTGCCACACCCGGAAAGATGTGTGTATGTTTCGTACGCCTCTTTTTGGTTGGTTTGAAATGAGCGATTTTAGCCTACTCCCGTAGGGTGACTACAAGGGGTTCAGCGACGCGTTTGTAGCTTCGGATGTTGGTTTTTCGTCCTCTCACTTTTACGGGCAACACCTCCCCCAGGGGAAGGCAGTGAACAGGGCTTCCTCAGCAGAGGCTATTTGAGACACTTGACCCTATATAAGTATTTCGTGAAGTACAAGGAAGGGGTGACCAGCCAAACCCGAGACATCCACCTCTGACTATACTGAAGCTTATCAGAAGCCTAACAAGGGTAAACGGCTGCTTATGATCGAGATGGATGAAAAAAGAACATTGGGAGGAGAACCGCAGAAAGGAGTCATAAATAGAACTCAAACAATTAACGGTAGGAAAGAGGTGATGAACTTATTACCCGTGATAGGAAAGCGGGCGCAGATTATGGGTTGAAGACGGTTCGTTGGCCAGCGGAATAGTCTTACGCTAGACTCGGTCAACGATACATTCAGGTTCAGGTTTTACAACCATTAAGCATGCACTTTCGTGCGCCGGTTTTGGTTGCTGTCCTTTGGTGCCCCATTTGGATAAAAGAGTAGAATGAAGATTGGAATGTTGAAAGCAAATTCAAGCGGAAAATGGAGAATTCATATAGAGTAGTGTTGGGAGAATACTGAGTGGATGCACGAGCACCATTACTTGCGACACCCAGCCATATCACTCAGTGTCTCTAACCATCGGTGACCATCATCTCGGGGCCCCCAGCCAGGGAGCCTAACAGGGCGTGTGTGACCTAGTCTTACAGAATAGGAAGCCAACTTTGTGCCCATCACACGACGTAAGTATGAATATAAATGAAAATTCTCGGAGAGAATTTATACATATACCCATCTTAGAGGAGAAATCCGTGGAACGAAAGAGAAGCGAGTCAAATGCAATTGGGGACATATTCAAGGGATATATATATGCATTTGTTTGTGTTACTCATTTAAGAAATTTTGCTCCTAGCTTAAAATGAAGGGTGGTGCAGTGGTTTAGTCGCTGTCACCGGTGTGCATTGGACCCTACGGTCCGAAGTTTGAACCCCGCCACCGCCACTCAACTTTTGTAGTAGACAGCTTTGCTGTGCTCCGGTTCAGTACCACGCCGGGCTTTATGTGGTTCCTCACTCCAATTTCCGGGTTTGCCGTTTTTCATCACTAAACAGTGGGTCTTCGTGCTTATGGAGTCCGCCCCGTCTGCTGCACATCAAACACATGTGTAATAAAAAAATAATTTTCTCTCCAATAATTCGGCATGTATCATATATCAAACCTGTCTTTGAGAAGTTTCAGTTAAGGCCAATGCGTTCTTCCCCCTTGACAATTCAGGGACGCAGTAAAGGGACTCCTTCCAGCCATATCCAACGGATCTTTGCAGGGCTCGTTAGAGAAGGCATCGGTAAAGCTTACTTGGTGTATGTCCAAATCATCAACATAAATGTTGTCCCGTAATTACTTAGAAGGACGACGGCTTATACTGTCTCTGTCGAAGGACGCAATTATTGTTCAGTTTGTGTCACCGTCAAATACTGTCGTTTATTCATTTGGAAAAATACCATGGTACATTCTAGTGATGTATGGTTCTTGCTAATGTTAGTCACACCCCGATTATTAGTCCGCTTGTGACAGAAAACGGGGCTGCCATACAGAACCACTGACAAAGGGGATACAGGTAACCGTCCCCGTTCTTCTCTGCCATTTTAGGTATATCATACAAGCCATCCGTTCAGCAAAGGTTAAGAGATATACAACAATCCTTGGAGTCTACCTCAAATCAAACCACCTGGCTTTGTGCTTTTTGTGGTGAGGATAACAATTTTCTGAATCTTGGAGGCCTATACGGACCGTACTATGTTACCGCGTCGGAAAAAGCCCAACTCATAGCGGAATGCGTTGCCCAAGCACAAACACCCACGGTTACTCCGTCCTCGACCACATCCACAAAAGAGGCCAAACCTGATCGAAAAGGGAAACTGACTCGGTCCGAGGTGATCACATCCACGCTGACACGGTCTGCTGCTGCCCAGGGGCGTACCACGGTGGCTAATATGGGCGCATTACGACTGGTTATCAAAGCTCCGAACAGTCAGACAACAAAGGACAAAGCTCCGGTTCCCAAACCTCGAGTTTCCGCGGATGGAGAAGTGTGGGTGCATCTGGAATGTGCTCTATGGGCTCCTGGAACATATATTTTCGGTGATGGAACTATCGGTGGTCTAGGAGAAGCTCTTCAATTATCTCTGGATACGGTAATTATGATAACTAATTCGCTTTCGATTCTAAATTTCATTTTGTTTTTTATACTATACCATAATGTATGCTAAAAATGGGGCAGATCTATTCTCCCGGAGATATGCTACCTCGTTGGACGAAAGTTTATTATCGAGCCAAAAGACACGAGGCCTACACTTTTCGTTGTCCAAAATTCTTTCACTAGTTCTGGGTGACCGACTAGTACCAATATTCTTGTATTGCATTGTTAAAAACACTGACTTCATTCACAACGAGACTGCGCCTTGACGTGGTGTGATGGCCTGTGTGACTCTGTGACCCAAGGAGCTACACAGAACGGCTTTTGTCAAGCCGAAGAGCTAATCATGCCTGGAAGGTCGAAGGGTAGAGGTCGGACGAAGTCCAGTCTCCTGGTTCTTCAGGTTGAGAGTTCGACTGGAATTTACGTTTCAGTCGGTAAAAAAACGGTGGAAAAGTAATGGATCCAAGTAAATGGGCTTCCACTTGTTAGAACTAAAGGCTTTGGACGAGAACCTTCATTGTTCTCCTGCTTAGTGGCTGGACACCCTAGCAACACTCGTCCATCAAACCTTAATTCATATGCATTGTGAGTTTGGCAGCGATCAGTGAAGTTCGCTGTATTTCGCTGTACGGTGATGATGAAGACTGAGGTCGCAAGGATATTGAGTAGATCCCCGATCACCACGGTTTACGGCACTCAGCTGTATCACCCAGTTTCTCTATCAATCACAATGATCCCGATATCCGCATCCAGTAAGCCTAACGTAGTCTATGTGAACAGGTCTCCTACTAAGGGTTTTCATCTCCTGATGCCAAATCTTAGTTTGATGATCGTATACTTTTTCCCATATCATATCATAATCATATTAACCATTGCATCAGGTAGTGGGTCTCCTTCGTTCACTCAGGATCAATTGTCTTCACATGCGCGTAAGCCGTCTCCTCGAGGTTTATAGACCTCGGTTACCTGCGATGTGTTTTAGGCCACCTGCCAAGTGTTTTGCCAGGATTTGGCAGCTGATGCATGACTCAGCTGTTTGGAGCCACATGTGATGTTTGGATGAGTGATGAAGACCAACGCGGTAGAGTATACCTCCAGAGACCATGACAGTTTACCGGATAAGAGGTTCTACTTTTATCAGATACCCCTTACACCTTGCCAAGGTGGAAACCATTTATAGTCCTTTCTCTCTTGAAGTCGCAATTTACTCCCATAGTTAATGCTGATTCCTTATTTCTTTCCTCCTTGCTTTCTGGGTACAAACCTGACTTATATCACCCTAAAGTGGCCTATTCAAAGAAGAAAAATTTTAGACCATATCGTTCATGCCCGCATATACGGTTTTTACATTTTTGGGGGTTCACATTATTTATTTGACTGAAGTGATGAAACCTCCAGGTGTCGGTATGAAAACAAGAAAATATGGTGTTGAGAACGATCAAAGACTAAAAATAGATGAGTAAGAGCAGACAATACTACTACGGGAATTAGTTAATCATATTTTCAATCTGTGACATAACGACTTAGTATTTGTAAGTCTCCGTAAAACTATCAATGTCACCTAAACAGGGCTGATGTTCTTCGCAGGATAGTGCACGTCCCGTGAAATTTAAGCCCCCGTTCCGGTCACCACATGACGTGTAGACAACGTTTAGGTAGCAACGGGTTGATAAGTCAAACTAGATGTCTTCCTTTCGAACAACTGGAACCAGTTGGCTGAAGACACGGGAACACATGGTGGCCCAACGACCGCGGTTCGGTTCTGGTTGTGACTTGACAATACGTCCTGTCATTTGAAGAAATCTGCTTTCAGAATCAAACTGATCACAATATGCTTCTTTTCACAAGGTCAGTCTACCGTTCCTCATGGAAGTTAATCCACTGTATAAATGTTTTGTATAAAGTTGTGGCTAACGAAATCACAGCCCCCTTGTATGGTTTCATCATGAACAGTCAATCGCTTAAAGCGCAATAGTCCCTCACCACCACCATCATCATCACGTCATTTTATGTCGGTGGGCACCCACCCTGCAGTGTCTCGTTAAATGCTTTGGATTGCTGCATCCGAAACATGTTTTTTTGAAGCATGTACAAAGTTGTTCTGGTGTATGAACGAATTTCATCACCGGAAGTTAACACAAGAAATGTCCACACAGAATATCCTCATCGCATAGCAAGATACAGTGAAGCAAACCTCACCGGTCGCAGCCAAGCTCACAAAACGCAGGCAGAGTATCATTATATTTTACTCTTGTCTAAGAACAGAGTGTGTGCCAAGCAAATCATGGTACAATAATCTTTATTAAAAACAGCAATGTTCCGTGATTTGCATGTGGGCCGAATACTGCCAAAGCAGGTGAATTTTCCTGAGGAATCCACAATCGGAGCCTTCGATTAGCCAAAGCCTGACCCGCAAGGCAGCGGGTCGGTGTGTGAAAACCGTAATCCATTGGGGTTGGTGTCCATTTTATCGGATCATACGCCCTTTGGACGGGGTCAAACGTTCAAGGTGCCCAATTGAGCCGTTGACCACTGCCACAACTGTGAAGGTGTGTGTGATTGTATGGTTCATACGTCTCCTGAATGGTTTGGAATCAGGATTTTTGATCAACTCTCTCTATGTGAGCTACCAGTGGTCCTTCAATTCGGTTATAACCCTCGGGTGTTGGCTTTTCGTCCTCTCACTTTGGTTGAAGAAAACTCCGCCCCACGAGAAAGTAGGAAATAAGGCCTCAAACAGCGGAGGCTGTTTGAGACGCTTGGTCGTATGGGAGCATTTCGTGAGGTGCAAGGGAACGTTAACCAGCCACAACCCGAGACATCCACCCACGACCATACTGAGGCTTTCGGAGGTTCCATCACATCACATCATACTACGGACAGTGGGCCCCGTTCGATACCAGCCCACTGTGCTTCATTCGGGTAGTACATGTTATCTTGATTGTGGCCTTTTTTTCTTTCTCGTATTCTCCTGTCATATTATCCCCGGTGTGTGTGTGTGTGTGTCAGATTCTCACCGAACCAGCTCCGTTTTTTAACATGCATCTATCTCTTTGCAGGTCTGTTCGCACTGTGATAAACGCGGAGCAATCTTGAATTGCTGCAGTCGAGGTTGCAATCTGAGTTACCATTACCGCTGCGCATTACTTGCCGGTATGTTTTTTTGTTACTCCTTGGTTTTCTCTTAAATTGATGCGATTCTTTTTGCAACTCATCGTCCCCTCTTCCTCCCTTGTACCATAAATGCACTGAAGGACATGTAGCCACATCACCGAATGATTTATATCTGAGTCAGGGATGTCAATCGGAAACTAGACAGATCAGGTAGATACCATACAAGGGGAACTGTATGTTTAATGAAAAAAGTCTTGTCTGGTCAGTTCGGTTCTGGATAACAAAATCAACAACCGCTTTCGAGAACTTTGACTGATTCGGCCTTGGCAGACGTTTTTTTATTTCACACCAATGTGTGATGAACGGCAGACCAGGCGGACCCCATAGTCACGAAGACCTGTTCAGTGATGGTAACTGGCAACCTAAGCCTCGAGGAACTTGGACTGGCAAACCACATAAGGCCCCACTAAGTCAGGTGTGGTATTGAATCGGGCGACAGCAAAGCTGCCTACCACTAAAGTCGGGTGGCGGTGGCGGGGCTCGGACCATCGGGTCCAAAGCACGCCTGTGAGAGCGACTAAACCACTGCCACCACTTTATCCACTCAGTGCTTTTTACTCTAGACTCGGGGTGTTGGCAGACGGAAGAATCGGATGTATCCAGAGTGTATTTTTATTTGCATTCGATGTGTTATGTTGTAATTTATTCACCACCAGTTCGTTTCAGTTTACACACTTCTTTCTCCAGTTACCTTGTAGTAAATAATAACGGTTTTATTTAGTTCAGTAATGCGCGATATCGTTGAAGTTACAAGAAAATCTAATAATTAATTGGTTTAATCATCGCGATACTTCAACCTGTGGCGTGCACTTCTTCCACTGCTTAAAAATATGCTGTGCGGCTGTGGGACTTTATATCGGGGCCCACCCATCACGTTCAAACAGACTATGTCAACTTGTTGGATTATATAATACCTGATTCGTACATTAATAAGTCAGTCTCGGTCTACCTTTCGGGGGGGGGGGGNCTCATTATCGTGCAATATGGACGGAAACGAACTGCTTTTCCTAGTCCTGGTAACGTGTGAGATTGACAATCCTGCACCAATCCGGGTTTGAGGAGCTGATGCACTGACACTTCCTTATAAAGGAGAAACAGTTGGGCGACGGTATTTTGCAACTTTTTCGGTAGTATGTGTGTGTGTGTGTGTGTGTGTGTGTGTGATATACGTTTTCACGGCATGTGGAATCGCTTGCTTGCATCATAACAACAGCATTGCCTACAAATTCAGCGTTCAGTAATTGATGATGGCAATATCCCGAGAGAGAGAGAAATTCTGAGGATGATGAAGCAGATGGGTCGAATAAGTAACGGCTGTTTCGTCAAACATCCTTTGGCGTGGCACGTGCGGTCGGAAGAATGATTCGAGGAAACTTGCTAAATGCTCATGGTAACCAGAAATCTTAATCGCGAAACCTACCACTGACAACCTTTCACAGTCCCAGGAAGAGATATGCGGTTCCGTTCCAAGCACAATTTTGTTTTTTCTTCTTCGTCTCTTCCCTTTTATTGAATGTATGATTGTGCTGACCACTTCATTTTCGGGAAGAAAGTTGCGATCAGTCAAAGGGCTATCACGTGGCAAAGTTCATCATATAGTTTGACCGTGATGGTAGAGTTTTGATACGGGATTACAGATGATGAATGGAGATGACCTTAACTATTTCTCACTGTGATTCTTACCATTGAGTAATATGTGTAAAGGCAGTGGTTTTCAATAGCGGTGGTGGCCCGGTGGTAACATCACCAACTATCACCCCGGAGGACGAGTGTTCGAATCCCACTACCACCGCCTGACTTTCACCATTTGTGTATTGTATGGCAGCCCTTTGATTGGCCGCTTCCCCCTTCCTGAAAATTGTATCTTTGTATATTTAATAAAAAGAAAGAAAATGAAAAAGAAAGAAAAACATCATTTACGCAGTATGCGCTAATGGAAATTTCATTTGGTTCCCTTAATAGTATGAAAAGAGTAGTTTTCGAGCCTAAACCACATTGTATGCATTCTCAACTGTTTTCTAAAACCTTATACGGCACTCAATGAACCGTTCGGGGCGTTTGAACGAAACCTGTTTACGTGCTAGAATCCGGTGGTTGTTGGTGTCCTGAACCGCCTGACTTCACTATTCCGCTCACTTTCGTACGATGTGTTTCACATTTTTTATCCGATCGCTCCTTCCATTTGACTTTTTTCGGGCGATCAGGTTGATAGAGTTTTCCGAGGATGTAATGGGAGATTTCCATCCTCCGAAAAGAAACGAACTCGATATCCTGTCGATTGCTTAGTACAGTTAGTCATTTACTGCTCAAAGGTCTGTTGTTACCAGACTCAAAAAGTTGACCTTTGATAATTGTCGGAAAGCCTGCGTCTGGCAGTTAGTTTTCCGAATGCCGCACACATTTCGATAGTCTTGGTTTCATTCTCGTCGGAATCTGACGGAGGCCCGGGTAGACACTGACACATAAGAGTGGTCGTCCATTGTGCGAATGCACCTTGTCATAAAATAGCCCCGTTTTTTATTACACGCCAAACTGAAACAGTTCTTTGATTCGATTACACCCCACTCACTGGCATGTTTTTTCTTCTTCTGGATATTGTCAATGACCGATTGTTGTCTGAGTAGCTAGTTATCCAAATTACTGCCACATTTTGTGTTTCCACTCTTCTCGTTACAGAATGTCAACTGGATTGTGAACAGTACACACTGTTGTGCAAAAAGCATCACATCTACTCATAGCGGCCTATCCCCGTTTGGAATCGCACTGTTCAATCCCTCGCTGATCTGTTTGTTTCCATGGAATTGTACAAATTGTTTGTAATTCTTCCCCGCCTTTTCCCTGTTCCAGCCCTCCCTCCCCCCGCAGTCCTTCAAGCCAAAACTTATTTGGGACTGATGATGCGATATGTAGCTTACTGTTCCATCGGACTCACTCACCGAGGCCCGCAATCCTGGTATTTTGTGCATTTGAAGTGTTCCGCATGTGTTTTTCTCCTTCTCTCTGCCTCTCTAGTTCTCTCCTCACCGTTCAAAGTTTCATCACGTGTACCGGGCCCGAGTGTACGATGCTCTATGTTCTCGATCCCGCCCCCTCCCTCGTTCTCTGTTTATGCTTGGAAGAGAGAATAAAATGAAGTCAACAGCATTACAACTACAACTCACCTATTTCCGTACAGATCCTATCTCACGTGTGTGTGTGTGTCTATTTTGCAAAAACTACTCTATCATACATACATACATACACTTGCATATTTTTACCTTATCTGTGAATTNTTCTACCCGCATGTTTGTGCCACGTTTCGCGGATCGTCGGTTCCGTTCGTGTTTATTCTGAGGAGGGGGGAGGGGGTAGACACTATAGTCCGACGAGGTTGTGTTTGAGTAAGCGGGATTGGGAAAGGATTGGTGGATGCGTACTAGTCACTCACCTTTTGGTTTAGTTGGTGTTTTTTTCTACTGAAACAGGCTTTTTCCCCGTGATGCATTTAACGAAAACGCGGTATACCAATGAGTTATCAGCTTGTACCGGCTTTGGACGGAGACATTGTCTTTTTATGATTCGCTACTCACGAAGTATTTCCGAACGGCTCACCACGGCCGAATCAGGGTGATGAACCAACCTGTATTTTGTTGATTTAAGAAGCGTTTCCACCGATTGATAGCTGTCGCTTCCGCAATCTTGAGCATTTTAGCTGTATGTTCAGAGTGCTTTCCCTTGACCAACTTGGTGTCGCGCCGCCGGCAGGTGTTTGGCGATCGGAAGGCCCTCTGCTTTGTGTACACGATACCTGACAGCAACCGGCTCTGTTAGACCCGATGTAGCATCCTAGGGTTTTCTGAGATCTACCAACCGGTGGTGCAGTTGCCGCTCTGTTTCACACCGACACCAGAACTCATAGGTTAGGTTTGAAGCAACGTGCACTAGCAGACTTCGGTCAACTGGGTGGGGGTGGGGGGGGATATACCTATTCTGTGTGATTCAAGACTTGACTGCGCAGAAAATCCGGCGTGAACATCGCTAGAACAATTTGGTAACGTTATCCTTGCATGGAAGCCGAATCATAAACTTCAGTTTTGACAATGACTCGACGATAACCTTTCTATGCCGGTCAACAAGTTCCTCCGGGTTTTTTTTATCTGGCTATTTCGGATAGGATACAATGTCCGAGTAACTTTCTGTCATAGTGTCATCTGTAAACGGCAGTTTCATGTACACTGATTTCTTGCCTACTCTAAAAAACCCTCCGTTTGTTTGGTATCTTACTATGCTGCGTACAAATCGGTCCGGGTTTCCATTTTGTTGGTAGATCCGGCGCAGGAATTCTATTTCGTTCTAAACTGTATCAGTCGAGCAGATTTTTTGCGCCCTGTTAACGAGACATTGAACCGCATTTCGATTTTTTTTGAGAAGTACGAAACTCTGAAGATGAATGTGTTGACCCGACCACATGTTTTTTTCAAAACCGAGCGTTGGATAGAACCCTCTTCACGTCGTTCGAGTTAGTTCCCTGCTCTAAAGTAAACTTAATATTGGGATGCACGCAGTTCGGTGTTGCCAGTAGCTCATTGGGATTACTAACCTCGCCCATGAGACATAACATACCGTCTACATATCTTTTGTATCGCCAACATTTGTCGATGAAAGCTTTGAGGTCGTTGTTTTCTAGCATTGTATGGATGGACTACCGAAAATACATAAAACTGGTGTTCCGCTCACGCCGATATTGGACATGTGCAACTCACCTTACCACGCCATAACTAAATGGTTGGTGAGCAAATTGTAGCCTATAAAGATTGGACCAGTGAAGCGTACGCCGCGAGATTCATTGGATCTGGTGGTTTCTATTCAGGACATGGATGTAACCGGATTACGAAGGCTAATGTTGTATTTTAGGAGGCTTCTGCGAGCGTTGCGTTACTCTGATTTATTCGGTACCAGTAACTCAATGTTCAAGGGAGCCTCGACATGCGGGACGCAAATGAAACTAGGAGTTACGGTTACGTTCGATCGGTGAATAGAAAAGTAACAGATGATAGCGGAGGGCTCTCACTCATTTCCACAACGAATGTCACCTTTCCAGTGCGCGAAATTCGGTTCGCTGCAGATAGCTCGTCACTGAGGATCACTAGAGCTGTTAATCAGGTCATTATGGGACAAGCTTGATTTCGACTGTGGCCATAATAATACTCTGCCCACTTTCCACTTCCGTTAATTGATCCCAATTTTTTCTCAGCAAGGGTTGATAAAAGTTAACCTATTCAAAAAACCGCATTTGAACCTTCATCTTGGATGTAAAACCGCAGTGGTCGGGTGATACAAAACTTCCTCCCATCGTCTTGCAATTCATGTACGCCAAATTCTTCGTTATTATCCTAGTTCTCCCGGTTGGCGTTTTCGGAACGACCATGAGCCTATTCTCGAATACTGATATTGATAAATAATACTAGTTGACAGGTTTTTTATTCTTTTTTGTTTATAGTTCATACAAAATAACATGGGTCATGACCATGCTAAGGTTGCCTTGGGAAATAAAAAAGAATGGAAAAGTGAGTGTTTTGTGATAGGGTTCAGACTCGGGACCTCCAGGTGGCTCTTTTGACCACTCTATCACAGCGGCCCATTACACATTTGTTGAATGGAATAGATCCACTAATGTCATTACGGCAAGCTTCTTTGGCTAGAGTTTAACCAGTACATCTAACCGGTTTCACCAGTTGTGGTTATCTTGGTCACGGAGTACACCGCCCAACTGTGCACACATACTATTTCCTGCACTCTGGCCTGATAGGAAGTGACAACATAACCGCCATTGCTGTCGGTTCGCAACCATGCGGTTTCGGAGTCTTTTGGACTCCAACCCGGAAGACGAGAGACATTTACTCTACCTAATCACTCTGTGCATTTCTTCATGCGTCATCTGCTGGCCTCCATGTGGCTTTTTCCAGCCTGCAGCAGCCACCGCAAATAAGGCGCGCTGCGGTAGGCTACTGTCAGGACATACGCAAAACGTGCCCTGACCAACGGAGCCTATTGAGATGGATTCGATGCGGTAGTGAGTTCTTTTTTATGTATTCCCAAACACCCGACGACTTCCAAGTTACTAACCCGCTCACTCCATCCCACTTGGGCATCGAACACTGCTTAAACGACGGATTTCTTCGACCTGCAAGTTCAAGGTCTCACAACCGTACAGCAGAACTGATAGTACGGT
>UZAN01049186.1:0-11196 GCA_900618425.1 Echinostoma caproni | reverse complement strand
AGAATTTGATCGCAAGTGAGAGTATATGCAACTGAGGTTCCATCGTTGGTAGATAAGACACAGAAATACATTTGGCCTTTAAGAACAAAGAACACTAACCTGTCGAGTTCAGTGGAAATAACCTAATATTGTTTTGCTTTTTACTGCACTCGAGAATAGAACCAATCAGAAGCCAGTTTCAATATTTAAAAGATCGAACCAATGCTCTAATGCGAAACAGAATGATCAATTTTTATTTTACTTTTTANTTGTGCTATTTGCATTGTCTGCTGTCGTATTGTATGGATTGCATCAGTGAATGGAATTAAAAAGAACAGTGTTTTGAAAAACATTTACTCAAATAAAATTCTTCCACTAGATTATTTGATGATGTGCATGTTAATTTAGGTTTTCGCTGTTCAAGGCAGGCTCAGTACTTGTCTTTCATAACGCACCCCTTCTCGACATCAATTATGACATCAGTTACGACAGGGCCCAGCTAATCATATTACCCTATCGAAGTATGTATTCAATACTTTCTCCCGGTAGAGGTCAGGATCAAGTTTGAGAGTGGCAAAAGCATGAGTTTATCCTGTGGCGTTATTCCTATCGTTATCGATGGTAACTTTTTCTTATTCAGGATTTTCCAAATAATCTTTACCGGGAACTGGGAAACAGCCACTCAAACGGTATGAATTAAGGGAAACCTTTTATTGCGGCCACTTCACGCGGCAATTACAGGAATGATGTCTGCAATTAACCGGGTACATGAGCTTGTCTCCTATCATTTTATCACCATTTTGATATGGTTTCACTAAAAGGTGAATCGGACCAATTTCTTCATTCCCGGAATCAGGTCATCATCAGTCATCTGCTTAAGCTCCGACTACATTAGCCGGACCGCTACCACACACCCTAGATTACTTCAATGGACCTTGGTGATTCGGATAGTTCAATAGACGAGGCATTCCCGCTTCGGGTTTCTGCAACAGTGAGTCCTGAGCGCGATCTTAATCACCGCTTTGGAACCGGTTAATCTATCACCGCGGGTTTAAGTGTTCAAAGAACTCCGGTTCCCAGTCGTGGCATTTCCGAGGCCCTTCCGCGTGCAATTTTGTACAGTTTTTTTCTTAAAACATGCCTCTCGGACGCCACTCCGCTGCTGGTGTATTCCGAACCAAAACTGACCACTCGTCCCGTGCAACATCTGCTCCGTCAAGTTCATCAAGCTCATCTTCTGATTCTTCAACTATTCCCGTAAGTGTTTTCTGTTGTCAACGTCCTGACTGTAAATGTTGTTTTCTAGTCTCGTGATAGTTAAATCGTGTATGATATAAAATTATCCAGGTGATCAAGAGATGACGTGATGGAAAAAATGATGGGATTTTGTGACTAAGTTTATGCCGAGAATAACTGGGAAATTCCGGGCATGAACATGTGAACTTACCAACCATTCATTGTAACCCCAAACTACACCTATTGTGCTTCGTTGAAAAATTCCCTACATACAGTCAGTAGTTCATGGAAAAATTAAACAATCCGCAGTAAAATTCTAACCATTGTGGATTTGTCGATTCTTTTTCTTTTCTTTTTATTGAATTCCTAGGTGTACACTGAATGTTTAGCAAGGGAGAGTGGTCCATACAGAAATATATATTTACTACCGGCTTGAAAACAAGCATGGTGCCAACGCAACAACAATGACAGTGAAGGGGATAGGTGGATTAGGATACAGAACATGATGAAAAGTGGGTGAGGCAGTTAAACATGGAAAATACAAGATAACAGAATTTTTTGTGTGTTTCACCGTACACCTTTTGCAATTTTTTTGTTGTTTGATGTGCTATGAATTAACGGAGACGTTAGGTGGAAGTAGTGAGGTTCTAGTACACACTCTTCCGGGTGATATGCCAGTGGCCGGCACCATCGCAGTTAGTACACATTTGTATCTATATTGACTTTTGCATGAACAAAAGTTCTCCTTTCAGCCAAAAATTACGTCCTCTCACAGAGAAGAAAACAGGGTTAGTTGATGAAACATTTGATCTTCAACGTGGCTAGGAAATCCATCAGAAACCGCTACTGATTTGTAAGGTTTATAGCGAGATAAAGAACAGTCAGTTTTCTGTATATGTCGATGCGAGAGGGTAAAAAGCGATCTACAGAAGTGTGAGACCGAGATGTGAATAAATCACCGTGTTGTGGATCAGTAGGATCAGAAAGGATTTCCTATGCAATTTTTTCACATATGGACACGTGTCGTTTACACAGTTTGTATACAGATCTTCAAGTATACAGGATACCTGAATAATAATGGACAGTCCGCGAAGAAGAGTTTTGAAACCTTGAGTAGACCGATAGAAAGCTACGGGGGAACAATGAAGAAGAATAGAGACAACACGTTGGTGAATTGCTTCTTGTTTGGTACTGGTTTGTTTGAATCTTCTAATCTAAAAAGATGGTCCTCGAAACATGAGACATCAACCATAAATGTGTGTCGATGGTAACCTAAATATGACAGAGGGATTACAAGGACAAACGAAGGTGAATAGGTGAATAGTGCATTTGAAGCACTTCGATAAACTAAAAGGCAGCCCAGATCAAATAGAAAAATCAAGAATGTAGGGTAGATTTCATTTCGCCTGTTCGCCTGTAGGGTAGATTACTGAAGAAATCGGGGTCCTCACACAAAAATGGCTTTGCAAAGGGCTACGTCTTCAGCATATTTAAATAGGTGGGCTGATGGACTTGTTAGCAGACCACTGGTATTGGTGGAGAACGAAGGATGGAGAATCGCTCTCTGGCGTACTCTAGAATTGTTCACGAGTGGTTTCGATCTTTCATACTCAGTCAAGCGTTTTAATTTTTATCTGTGAAGCAGTCAACTACCAACACCAGTAGATGCTTGGGACAGTCAAATGATTCCATTTTACGAAAGAGGGAACCCGAAACAGAGCCAACAGCGTTTAGGGATTTAGTTACACGATGAAATAGAGAGAGGACAGCGTTCAGAGTGGATTTGTTTGTTTTGAATGCAACTCGAAGAGGGTATTCAGGGGCATGGAAATAAATGGTCTGAATTTTAAGATTGCCACGTTCCGTACATTTAAGACCACATAACTTTCCGCCAATGGGACGAAAATGTTTGACTATAATACTGGATTTACAGGGTTCATAAATAGGATTAATTTTGACGAGCCTCTAGCAATCAGATATGGGACAAGTGCAAAAGGATGTGTTGAACAGAGAATTGAAGGCGTTCGTCAACACCATGGTTTAGAAAAGATGACGATAGACTATCAGAACCGATACTAGTCGTTGATTTGGTTGTACAATGGGGTTCAAACAATTTTTCTCTCGAAAATTGGGTTGTTTACAGCGTCGTCCGGAATTCGTGAAACTGGGGGATAACTGCTCTCAACTTCCACCGCTTGACTCGTTGATCTAGATTTCTTCCCACATATCAGCCGAATACCTTTCCATAGATGTCTCCCGTTGCGACCCCTTAGGATTTTCTAGGTGCAAAAGAAATCGAATCGTTTGATTTCCTTTTCTATCAATGTGGAGGTGTGTCTGACCATTGCGGGCATGCCTGACATCAACGCATGAAAAATCAAGATATTCAGCACTCTAGCGTTATTGATGATGTGGACCATTTTTTTCTATCACAAATACGGTGTGAGTCAGTGTTTAGATTCATGTTTATATAGTGAATTCGAACAACTCATTTATTGTATTTGTCTCACTGGACCTTACACTTGCCTCGCCGGGCGAGTTGGAATCGATGCTGTACCGTTTTGCTTAGCGCAAATTTTCTTCAGTGAAAACAACACTAAGTTGCCTATTCCAATTCTATGAACAGTGTTTTTGTTATTTCGACCCAGTAAGCACTTTTGATATCATTATATTTGCGTAGACTTGGCGTGGACAATTGTTCACAGTTCAGTTAAAATTGAATAGCATTTCATCGAAAGAAGGAAATGTTATCCGTAGCGACTGAATTATTTACACTGGTTCCGTTTATGATTCAAGATGCAATGTTGGCTCTCAATTCTTTTCCATTGTTTTTTTTGTTTTGCACACTACAAATGTTCTTACTGTTTTGTGTGTGCTTGTGCGTTATCAGACTCCTTGGATTGAAGAAACTATTACAGCGCTTGAATGTGGCAAGTATCTTCCGGCCCGTCGATCTGTTGTGAAGTAAGTTATTCACAGTTAGCTTACTTCTCTATTATTATTCCATAATTTGTAATTATTGCATTTTGACTGCGATACGATGACGTGTTTTGCTGTGCTTATCATATATAATACGAATGCTTCATCTCATGTTCCTGAATATCTGTCCATCACAATCTGACCCCACGGCGTTTAATTGCTTTCACCGATTGTAGGTACTTTTACTTTTAGATGACTAACACTTGAACCATTTATTTTTTTTTCTGATTGCCGCGCAGCAATGCAGTTGTGACGACAGCTGGCGGATGGGATTTGAGGGAACACATTGTCACCTATGGGCTAGATTACCTGTGTAGAATCTTAGGTTTAGCTCGGTCCGGTTCAGTTTCCGCAACTATTAAACATGCATTCACCTTTGCGCGGTGTGGTTGGTGTTTTGAATAAACGAACAGAGAGAACATTGGAATGTTGAGAGCATAGTTGTAAGGATCAAGAGTAGATGCATGAGCGCCACTGTTTGTAACACTCTCCAGATTGTGTAGGTCATAAACGAAAATAATCTCGTATATCCGCTAGTGCTTACGTGCATTCAATGTTTTACGATACGATTTATTTATTGCGTGGCATTCGAGCTAGCGTTTTCGGACATACTGTACAGACGCATGCGTAGGGAGGATGATTGTTGGACTCGCTTGAAAAGAAGGGTGAATAGTGAATTACTACGATCCGTATATGCAAAATACAGTTTCACTACACGTGCACACTTCTTCAGATATTCTGAAATGACTTAATCACAGAAGCAGTATTGCCTTTGATTTTCTGCCTTGTTCTTTAATCAGACATAGGGTCTTTTGGACCAACCTGGAATACAAGCGATACCTACTATACCCCTTATATCTTCATATCTTGTCTCCACGTCACCTTTCTAACTTTACGTATTCAAACCAGACACGTTTAACACTCAATTAATGTAGGATGGCTTACATCGGTGTTGCTATTCCGTTCGCTTTATTACACTTGCACTGAGTGAAGTGAACGTCTTTGATCGAAAACCGCGATAGAAGCGTACCTCCGACACGTAAACTCACAGGCTCAACCGTAAATTGTAACTGATTGCACGGTAGCACAATATAAGCACTGTTTCAACTTCAGCGAAACGTTGCAATAATGCCAAATTTTCCAGTCCAGCATACGTTGCTCGGCTCTTGAATGTGTGTGCGCTTATCTGCTTTACTGTGCTACCGTTATTCGTCACACAGGTACTTAGTTAAAACCACGAACTACTTGATTCCTGAGCCCAGAGCTCCAAACTGCTGTTATTCAGAGCCCAGATTTGCAGTATCGATTTGCATTTCAGTTCAGTTTCAGTTTTTACAACCATTAACGATGCACTTTGGTGCGCCGGTTTTCGTTGCTGTCTTTTGGTTGCCCATTTGTTTAAGAGAGCAGAATGAAGATTGGGGTGTTAAGAGCAAATTCAAGGAGAAGATAGAGAATTCCTATAGACTGGATTTGCAAGAATAATGAGTAGATGCATGAGCGTCACTGTTTGCGACACCCAGGCATATCGCTCAGTGTCTCTAACCATCGATGACCATGATCTCGGGGTCCCCAGCCAGGGAGCCTAATGGGACTTATGTGACCTAGTCTCCTGGTCAGGGTTTTCATACCATCATGCCAGGTCTTAGTTTGACCGCTCTTGACCTTTTCCCAGCCACTACCTGCCTCGACAAACATCGCTCGCCGTGGCAACCTATTTGGTGCCATGCGTAGTACATGCCCCAACCAACCTAATCTACGAAGGTCGACTGCTTACTCCATTCAGTTCGCATTTAGGATGTGGATGGATGGATGGGAGGGGACAGCTTCGGTGCCTCTTATTAGTTTATCAGGTTTGTGTTTGTGCATCCTGTATACTATCTCAGAGATTGTCGACATTGTCAGCGTCTGATAGACAGCATAGATTTACCGAAGCCCATCCATTTGGTATCAACGTTTTGCGGATCAATAATGGCTTGACTAATTGAACAGAAACATATAAATATGGTTCTCTTGGCAAATACCACTACTGATTTCGAATGAATTGCTTGGATCCCCATAGACCTGTCCCCAATTAGAGCATTCCCTACAGTTTCAAATACTTCTGAGACATTTATTTTCAAAGAATCAAACCGACTAGGTCTTTGCGGTCGATGGGGCACAACGCTTCTTTTAGGTAATGGAACAATGACGTGCGGTTGATTGGCGCGGTATGTGACATAACTAGAGCACTTGAGGCAGGTTGAAATTTCGATCCATCAAGTGGCACGTCGGACGAATTCTGTTCGTAGACACTTGTCTCTCCCTCTAGAATGCTAGACGAAGGACTTTTTCGCTTTTATATCCCAATTTCTCTGATCGAACAATTGATACAGGTGTTCGTTCAAGGAACTTGTTGGTTGGCATGTTACACTGATCCATCACACACTACATATTTTACCCTCGTATTATATACACCTCGAGTGAATTGTTTTTTTTTAACATTAGAATGAAGTTCTGTCATATATGTTCTTGTGCAATAATTTGTTTGCCACAGTTTGGATTCAGAAACATGTAGGAGTAAACTGGTAAATGAATTTCGTTTAAATCTTGCGCTGAATCAAGAATAACAGTCCGAGTGGTTAAATAAGTGCAACAATCTGCGACATAATTGGCATCGTACTGCTTGACCCATCGCTCTTTAAAAGACAACGAAGAAGTAATTGTTGATTATATTCATTTGTTCCGCTCTACTGTCTGTTAGAAAGTGAATTTATTTATATAATCTGGATCATTAAATTTATCGCACGAGAGTGATTGATGGTTTGATTTCTTGGTATGATGACTTCGCCGTATAAAGGAGGTTTGAGCTAAAAAGCTGGGAAAGAATGGACAGCTGTTTCGACCCGGTTGGGTCTCACCATCAGTGCGATTCATTGACCCAACTGGGGATCGAACCCGGGACTTCACAGGCAGAATGCAAGCATACTGGCCAATCGGACACCAGGCAGCTGATCAGACCGTTTTTCATTTTCCATTTACACGATATAGCACAACCGATCTTTGCGAGCTTGTTGTGAATGTCGATCCTCTCTCCTCTCAGCTTCTAGGGTTATAACTCGGTTGTAAATTTTCACAACCTGACTATTTGTTTTGAGAGTAATGGAGGAGTAGGTTTGTCCCTAATAGACACAGAAATGACTGCTTTTTCCAATCGAAATTTGTGGGTGTATCAATTCTTTTAAGCTTTTTGTTTGAGTTTCTTTTGCGTTTAAAACTACCAGACTTACGTGAGAACTCCCACAACATACCTGCATGTACACAGTTACTGTTCGACTCACATATTTAATCTACCTTGTGTTCCCACTTTTGTACTGTTCTGTCACGTGTTGACGGAATACCTGTGGAGCGTTGACTTGTGTAAGGCTCAGAAATGTTTAGTCAATACAACTGATTGTGTTTACGTTCTGCCAGATATGCTGGCGCACATCCATCGACTAAACCGCACACCAAGACACATTGACGAGTTCCTCTGGTCCTTTTGTCCGTGTCTATCTATACCTCATGTATCTCTTATGCTGTACTTTCCAATCTGAGCGGAATGCCTGGTCGTGGTTATTTGTCTTTCTTGTTCATTTGAGTGTGCTGTCCGATGGAATGTGATCAGTCAGATTGTGAGTAGACATGTGCTTAGGTTAAGATATACATCTATAGGTATGCCACCCGAATGAACGTGCAAGTACGTCTGATGTATCGTTCACAGGTCAAATGGATTTCAACCGCTGTCAACGCGCTCAAACCAGAAGCATTGCCGATTTCATCTTTGGAATTACCACACTTCGTTTGAAATCTGTATAACTCCATGAATTAACGTGCACATGTATAGTTTGGCCTCCTTGATGGAAATGGTTTGACTTTTACTCAAGCGTAACTTGGCGCTTTCAGAATTTGATCTTAGTTACTTCCGGCACGAACCTCATTCAGTTAGAGAATAAAGTTGGGATAGACCCACTGAAGAAAAGATTGAGTGTGTTATTGATTTAAATGGTGATCAACGTAATATGGGAAAACAAATAGGTCCTCAATCATATGAGATTTACCCTTCTTACTGTTGAAAGAACACTAAACAGACTTCTGTAATGATGAACGGTATCAAAATCCTAGCTTCCGAATTGACGGAATAAACCCACTTATTCCGATGCATCATTGATAAAATTTTGGGTGTTGAATTCATCACATACGCTCGCAGCGCTGTGCGTCTTCAAGATGTCGGGAACTATGTGAGTGAAGCTTCCCATTGAGGTCCTCATTTGTAGGTTTTAAAAACTCCGTGCTATATGAGTGGTGGTCTCGAGATCGTGACAACTTAACGGCATGGAGGCGTATCGGTGCATTTGTAGGTTAGAAAATTTGGAAAAAATCCAATGGGATTCAATCATGTGATCAAAAACTCATGATTGGTAACCTTGACAATCTTTTCAAGTAGCTTTGGTTCAGTTGCATGCACGTTCTTCCTCTATGAACATATGTTTCCGAGCGTAGTTTATTGGTAGCGTGTTCCATTCCCACTTAAATACTTGAAAAAGCACCAAGTTTCCCCTAAAAATCTGTTCTTATTGTGTCACGTTCTATGCAACGAGGGGGAAATGCCACGTGGCAAATGTCTTTGGACAATCCGTTATGAATTATGCAATCCCAATGACACTGGACAAGGTTAGATAAGTACAGTACAAACAAGCGCCCGCACTGCGGAGACAGAGACTGGAAAGAGAAGAACAGGACTAATTTTCCTGACTGAAACACATCAATTGCATCAGTTCTCTGAATTTATCTTGCATTGATTGGGCGAAACTACCGAAGTGTACTCACCCAATTGCTTTGTCTAGTGAGTTATACGTACGAGCATTACAGTGTGCAGCGCGATTGCAAGACTCGTTCATTCATAGAGTTCGTCGGCACTAATACAGTGCTTGAGCTGGAGTCAAAAACATATTATCCGGCTGAGCATATCGGCAATATAGCTGTGATTGATGCGAACAGATTATTTTCCATACATTTTTGTGTTTATAAGTAGAAATAGGCAAACTGACCTTGAAAATTAATGCTTTGGGACTCGTCCGCTGGAGTCACAATGATTATCAGACTACCCTACTATTTTCGCGACTGAATTTCAAAGTTCTCCCTGTAAGACTTCATGGTAAATCGGGACCAGATTGAACTGCCCAAAATGGAATTTCATCCGTAATGAAAAAATAAATAAATAAATACGATTCTCATTCATGGTCAGACGGTGTTCGTTTGAGTCGAAGTTTCTTTAAGCAGCGTAAGATCGCTTGATGCTGTATCTTGCCTTTTGAGGCCTTAGCTCTTTCACCGTACTGAAACCAGGAACTTCTGGTCATTGGTTTGCCTGCAAACGTAATGATTTCTCTGATCGATTTATCAAAAACGTCATACTTAATAGAGGCCACTAATTTTACATCGATCTGACTAAATGTGTCACATTCTCGCACTTTTTCTAATTTTAAGATATTCTCTGCATGTACCACCACTGATAGACATAGTGTCCTTATAGTGCCCATATTTCAGTAAACTCTGAGTTCTTCCCATCTTACTTGTTTTCGATTATCATTGTTGTTATACAACAATGATAATCGAAAACTTACTTACTTATAGTATTATTTAATAAAAATTCTCATTTGTGGTAATCGAGCGTTGAAGGCCACCAAATTATTGCCTTGGAAAACGTCTGTTCAAATCCAACTGCCACCAGCTGACTTTCCCATCTTCCCTGTTGTATTAGGCCCTTTGATTGGTCGCTTCTTCCTGGAAACTGTACCGCTGTATATTCAGTAAAAGGAAGTGAAAATAAAGGATCAAAAAGATGAGAGATAAAGACTTCAAGTCGAAATTGTCTTATTTTCTGTTACGTACACACTTACATTTTAATGCATCTGTTATACGAATAAGTTTCTCTACCGAACTTCGTTGAAAACGATATAAATTCACCCCATGCTCACATGACATCATCTTTCAGAAACGAGTGTATTGTTAATTTTAAAAGGCAGTCCTAAACAACGCACGAGCCTCTAACTATTCCCAACTGACAGATACACACTTTCGGTTGTTGACCGCGCGATAGATGCCTGAAGACGGGCTTTGTTGAGCAAATGCCCTGAGTTCCTTAACATGTATATGCTTCTGTCCCAACCGATTTGTCAGTTTTGATTGTTCCGTCTTGATCCTGTTGGATTCCGTGATCGCTTCGTTTTCTTCCAAGTGCCCGCTGTTGTTGCGGTCTCAGTCTGAACGAGCACGCCCCAGATGTCAAACTGGAGGCATTGGCTCGTCTAGGAGCCTCGGGATTTCGTGCACTGGTTGCAGGCGGTCCGAGTATGACCACGCATCGTATTCCGACTGCAACAGAGCGCTGGCAGGTCAAAACACATACACGTGAGGTGCCAACCAACGCGTATGGGACAGTGGAGTTTCAAGGTGGCCCACATCCAACCAGAGCACGAGTGAGTTGAATGTTTTTTTTTATAGAAAGTACCCAGAAAATGCGGCAATTTCCCTGTTTACGTTGATGCGTAAACTGTTCAATGTGTCCAATAGAACCAAAGGGGAAATAACACAACTTGGCCGCAGCGCCTGAGCGCATTATTTTTTACATCGACTAATTGTGCAATCCTTCGCTCGTCTGGTGCTCCGGTCATCCACCTAAGATGAGACTATGAAAAATTGTTTTTTTTCCAAAGAAAGATACATCACTCAAGTAAGTGGAACTAAGTGAGCAATCCTTGTCACGACAAAAAATCTAATATTCGAGGATTTTCGATTAAAATTCTGATGCAGTAGCAATTGAACATACTCAGGCGAAACATACGTGTATCCCCAGTATAACTCTACCGCAATCCGGGTTTTCTGCTGCCAGATTCGGGACAACAACCAGAACACAGAAAGATCAAGTAAAAGGATATTTGAATAGAGAAGTCAGAAACATGGGTTTGCACAATGTATCCA
>UZAN01049185.1:4523-21250 GCA_900618425.1 Echinostoma caproni | reverse complement strand
CAATCAATCAGTCAATCAATCAATCGTATTTATTCACACACAGAAACACACGCGCTTATACACTCACAGTCCATAGGTATAACCAAGGAAGAAGCCAATCCAGTGAAAACTGTGCTTTTTTCAGTTTGATACGCTCTTTGGATCTGGTGCATACTCAGTAAGTCACATGCTAAGAAGCATACGATGGCATTCCGAAATGAATTTGCGTTGATTACACCACTTCTATGTAAAACCTACGGTTTCTGGGCACAAATCTTCTCGTCTAGATGTGTTTTATTGCCCCGGGCGTCATTGTGTAATCTTTTTCATCGCCGTGCATATTTCGNGCTCTTCGTTATACTCTCAGTTAGATTTGGTTTTATATGAATAAGCACCTGAAAGATATAATTCTCCTTGGCGCAACATATTTGTCATGCCTAGCAAATATTGTTATATGACCTCGGAAGTGCTTCACTGTAGACGAGATATGAGAAACTTTCACGGTGTTTCTGTTTTACACTTTCTGACTGGAAAGGCCTGTTCGAAATCGCTACTCAGTCACTTGAGGAAGGATGCTTGTGCTACGTACGCATTCGTTCATCAATTCTCGTTGATCATCCAACCACGTGATACAGGTGTTCATGACAGACACCGATCAATATCTCTCCAAGCCGTTTGTCCGTGAACGATCTTGACCTCGGTCTAGGCCATCGTTTCAAGCGATTGATCTATTCTCACGATCGTTAATTTAATTGTTAACGCAGAACCCCGTCTTTTGTGTTCTGCTTTCTTGTGTTGGGTTACGAGCCCATAAAATACCGTGCATTGGCGTCACCGTTGAAATTCGGTCTTAACAGTATTACTTAGGATAATCAATACTTAAAGATGCAGTCCTTTCATATATGGAATCAACCTGATTGGCATAGTAAGTGCTCACGTGAACTTGACGTCGAACGACAGAAATGGATTGTTCAATGAAACCTCGATTTTCAGTTCTAAATTTAATTGTTTCAAGTGAGCAATGGAGGATTTGGTCCAATTTCAAAGATGAATTCGTCGTGTATATGGTAAATGAAGCGTGAACCGAAATGCTAAGAAGCACTGGAAAGCTGCTTCGACCTGGTCGGGTCTCATCAGTTGAAATAAGTAGCCAGGTTGTGAATGTTTCCAACCGAGTCATAACCCGGAGACTAATGTTGAAATGATCCAGGTCTGTGGCCCGCAACAATCTGGCAAAAATAGGTTGTGCTATATCTTGTAAATGGAAAATGAAAAACGGTCTGATCAGCTGTCTGGTGGCCGAGCGGGTAATACACTAACGTTCTACTTGTAAAGTCCCGACTTCGATCCCCAGTTGGGTGGATGGATTCGCACTGCTGATAAGGCCCAACCAGGTCGAAATAGTTGTCCAATACTTTCTAGCTTTTCAGTTCACGATTCATTTGTCATTTAATTGGTACCTAACAGGACCAAGCCTCAATCGCCCGTCATATACTGCACTACAAGGAATGCGCCAAATCTCGAAACGTTTTTCATGTGTGGATTCATCCGAAGGGTAGGTGTTAACAACATTTCCCCAAGCGGCAGTTACTAATCGGCGGTAAAACCCCGAGCTGCATAAACAGACCGAATTCGTAGCCAACCTCCGGTGGCCCCAGCAAATGTGACTGTTCTTCCGTGCATTGATTACACTCCCTCCCCGCCCGCCCCCCTGACCAATGACCAGTCTGTTTCGGTTTTATGACCTTTGGCCTCCGTATTGATTGATTTCTCTTCTCCGTGTGTGTTCACTCGCCCATTAGACATGTCATTCTTTCAACCAAACGTGATCTGAATATACGCGCAAAGCTGATAAGATTAACCAGAAATAGCTCTCACAAAAATATTAAAGGATACTTATTGGTTACATGAGATCATCTAATCGTGTTCTTTTTCAGGCCTATTGATAAAATCCGTGGATTAACTTCGAGATCGTTTCGGGAGGTAATAAACAATCTGAACAACTACACTCCAGTGGTTGATAGATTCAAAATCCACATTGTGGTCAACGTTTTGCTTATACCCTGTAACTTCATCCGCCGCTACTGGCCATCCAGGGGGATAGAAACACTAAACCGTGGGTAGTGCTCGAAACGGTTTCTTCTAGTTAATTTTGATTAACTACTCAGTACACCACCTCAGTTGTATTATATCAAATTTAGCAAGCAACGGGTTCTATTTGTCAGCTCCGCTGACGGCAACTAGATTTCTCCGCTCCACTCCTTTCCGTCATCACGAAATCTTTCTTCATCAACAGTTTTTTTTTGTTAGAGAATAATTGTAAACAAAAATGAAAATGATTTCTTTCGTTGTGTGTTCATTAGTTTCCGTTATTTTGGATGATGCTTTTTGATCCAGTGATGTGTGTGTGTGATGTGGGCACTAATCAGCATACCTTAGCACTGGAGAGTCGGATATGAGTCGAGACACCTTATACAGGATTGAGCAAACTAATGGGATACACTCGACGATAATTGTGGCTATGTTTTACGATTTTTCGAAGCAGTAGAAATAAATGTAGCCAGAGTATGGATTGATCCGACGAACAGGTCGGCTACTATTACACATATCGCTTCAGACAATTTCCGTGATGTGACTCGTTTGGACGAGGTCACACCAAAACCCGTAGACCCGGGCTCAAAATTCATTACATTCTCCCACTCGCAAACACACACACACTCGTTTATGCACGTGATCAACTGCGATGAGTTACAGATGATCGGGGGCAACCGATTACAACCGATTTATTCACAATGATGCAAGAACATGTTTGTCAAATACAGTGTATGCAAGTTTCAAGAGAATACGAAACAGTTTTTCATGTGCACGGGATGAGGAATGAAACGATCAATACAGATGATCAAAAAAAGAATGATGGACTCTGGTCAATGGGACAGCATGTTACATCTGGATTATGGATAAACTTGCGTGTGTACGTATGTATGTATGTATGTATGTATGTATGTATGTATGTATGTATGTATGTATGTATGTATGTATGTATGTATGTATGTATGTATGTATGTATGTATGTATGTATGTATGTATGTATGTATATATGTATGTATGTATACTCACGGACAAACAGACATTGACTGCGAAATTGGGGAGGCGGATCACAGACCCGGAACGTCATGGATTAGTTGAGCCTGTTCTGATCTGTTTGGGGGCGGAAATAGAACAGTCTATCAAATCTCGGAAGATAGCAGTTCCTGAATTAATTGTTCCGCCGGTTTTTCAAACTTTATTGCGGCACTTGCCTGATTCAAATCCGGATCTGTAACATCAGGCGTCGATTGTTTCGCCTCGTGTTCTGGCAAAATTTGTGACACGTCAAATTCGATTAGTTGAGGAGGTTGTGGATGTTCGTCTATTTGATGTTTACCCAGCTCTTCTTCCCGGGGTTCATTATGGTGATCTTCGTCATCATGATCTACGCTTTCATCATTGTCTGCTTCCATGTCACTATCATCATCTTTATCATGTTCACCAACATCGTGGTTAACCTTTTGAATTTCTTGTTTGTCCTCCTCATCTTGTGGTCTAATCTCCACATGTCGTTCCTCTTCATCCAGTTCTTCTTCCTTCCTCTCAGTCCCGTGCACCAATTCATCAGTTTCAAAATCTGTTGAGGTCTTTAGTTGCACACATTCCACCGGGATAGTAGTAGTGTTCATGCGAGAGGATTCGTCTGTGAGTGATGTTTCCTCCATCGTTTCCTCATTTGACTCCGGCAATACTTCGGACGGAATTGCTTGCACTGTTTCCGTGACGGTTGTTTTCTTCACCTCCACTTCTTCTCTTCGCTTGTCCTCCGCCTCCTGCTCCTTCTCACGTGATTCTTCGTGTTCATCGGCAGTTTCTTCGTCTTCTACTTTGTCCAACTCTCGCTGTTTGTTTTCTTCTTTTTCTTCAGTTTCTTTTTTACCCGCACTTGCTTCCACTTGCTTGTCTTCTACAATCTCCAATTTCTCGTCAGTCTCTGTCTCAGGAACACAGGGAACCGGGACGGGTTCTGCGGACAGGGGTTGTATCATTACCGGTTCTAGCCGTTCTTCTACTTTAGTATCGATTAAGAAATGTTCTCCTACTGGGACCTCGCAAACATTCGCACGTACCATTGTGACTTCCGGATGTGTGACCAAGTGTGCCGAATTGGCTGACGATGAAATTTCATGTTGCTCTGGTCGCACATTGACCAACGGGCTAACCGGTTCCTCTGTCTTTTCTTCCACATCCAAACTCACGTTGGTTACTTCAGTTTTCACTGTGACAGGCTGCTGCTGCTGCTGTGGAGAGTCCGACGGAATAGTGGAAACTGTGGTATCCGGTAGATTAGGTGTCCATTCTTCACTGTTCGCGGATGGGGCGGAGGTAGTTGCATGGGTTTTCACCGCGTGATCGTTAGATGAAGAAGATGGACTGTGCCAGATGTGTTGGAACAAATTACGAAACCAAGATAACATACTGTACTGGTCGACACGTAAGACTTGACTAAACATGGAGAGATGGTTTATATATGGAGTCGAATCTCTGCGTGTGTGTGTGTGTGTGTGTATGCGAACGCATGTGTTCATGTGTGTGTCCTGTTGGTATCGTTGACGAGTCTCGTGATCTGTCGATAGGTCATTAATTTGTGCGGCTGTGAATGTGTATGTCTGTCTGTGTGTGTGTGAGCGGGGGGGGGGGNACATAATGATCGAGACGAGGGGCGGCAGGTAGTTGTTGCAAGTGAAATCCGTAATGAAACTCTCTCTCTCTCTGTGGCGTGAACACGAAAACACTCATTCAGATTGACTGTGCGCACGCATGAATTCGCACACACGAACGTGGTGTCTGGAAGGCATGATCATAGTCATAACAAAATTCTTCCACAAAACGGTGTTTACAGCTATTTTGGTTTCAGTGAAAATACGAAGCTTTTTCTATGTCCTTCTGAGTGAGACAAACGGTGGTGGTGGTGTTGATAAACTTGACGTTTATGTTGCTTCACACGATTCCATGCCTCGGTGGATGCACATCTCGAATTAACGGTAGATCCCACACAAACACACACACGTTTGGGAAGGTCTAACGGCATGCGTGCTCCATTGGTGGGTCCAAATACATTACCGTCTGATTGATAATCAATCCGACGTTTGGTTTTGCTATTTTACATGCATTAGCTTTGCACTTGCATGCTACAGTTTTGGTAACCGACTTTCGACTGTCTATGTGGATAGATTGGGATGCTGGAAGCAGGATCAACATGAAGACAGAGAATTTAGGTAGACAGATAAATTGTCTAGAAGATGTCCGAGTAGTGCAACTGTTCGCCACTGTCAGCCATCTCACTGTATGTATCGGTCATACTGGTCCCGATGTCCGCACGATGTCTGCACGACCGAATTCCCCGATCAGGACTTTCATATCAACATGCCAGCTGTTGGTTTGACCAACTTTCACATTTAGGAGGAACTGCCTACCTCGGATGGTATTTTAATTCAAGGAAACCTATAATTTCTTTCAGTAGGTGACTGTGATTGCCTAAAACTCTGGACATAATCACAATATTCCTCCCCCAGTCGACCCACTAGATTTGGGTTCGAATATTGATAGTCAATCTTTATCCTATTCCCGCAACGTCCAAGCCTCGGAAACACTTGCAGCACCGGTTGGACTGAGCTTCCTCCCTTGATAGTACACTCAATTGAGCTTTAACTACTGATTATCGGTAATAAGCTATAGTCTACTGCCTCTCTGTTAAGTATGGCGATGGAGATCGATATTTTTCAGCTTCTCCTTCGGATTTCGGGTTGTTTCTTTAGCTCGAGCAACCCCCAATAGTCGCGTTGCGAATGCTCCAAGCATTAGATTCAGGATAAGTCAAAATAATTTGACAAAAATAGCTACTTTCATGAGAGATGAATTCGCAAAAGGTTGATTGACAGACCTGAATGCTACCAGCCACGTCCCCGGGTTGTGGACAGGGGGATACCTTCAAAGAAGGTTAGCTGTGCATAATTTGTGGTATATCGCAACAAATAAGCAATCGCGAACAAACCAGGGTGTGTTGGGTTTCAGGCTGGTCACATGGCTCCTGTTTAAAAGCCCTATAAGCCCAATGACGATGTCGTGACAACAAAGGTCGATGTGGCTGGCCCTTTAAAAATAAAGTAATTAACCCCCTCACTTCCAAGGCGAGGGATTACTTCCTGCTACCTTGTAGTTCGCATTTGGTTAAGCAAAAGTTAAAGGTGCGCCTTCAAAATAAAAAAGCCCCAAGTAAGGCTGGGGACGTCTCTTGTACCAAACTCCCAAGGAACTTCATGATCATGTCCCGAGCCGGCTTATCCTTTCCAAGGAGCCAGCTGCAGTAATGTAAAGTAATTAAGATTGGCAGTGCGAGTTTTTGAGCTTTCTCCAAATATGATATGGTATGCTGTGAGATACATGACCATCACGTGGAAACTTGCGGAGTTTGTGCTTGGTGCGACTAAAAAAGGATTCAAGGAGTCGATAACTTGATTAGCAATAAGTTTAAAAATTTCAATGGCTGTAACCTGCGGAGACAGAGACTAACAAGAAACGCAGTTAAACATTTCTAGTTTCACCAACCTTCCGTCCTTGTTCAACGCCGACATTATACGTCATGGCACTTGTTGAGAGATTTACAGTTCAATGCCTGAAAGATTCCTGTTGTTTGGTTAGTTTCTGACAGAGTTTCATTATTTGCCCTAATGTTGCAAAGGAATCTATTCCTTGTTCAATTGGAGATGTAAATGGTGAACAGATTTTTGATGCATTAGGCCCCCTTTATTCATTTCATCCATATAAAAAGAAGATAAATGTTGCCAGAGGTTAATGTTTCGTTTGATCTTCTCAATCACATCAAGCGGCCACCCGATATCCTTGGAGAGTGGCTCCATCTGAGCTGTCATATTTATGAGGGCAAATAAAGGAGCATGATGTTGACTCTGCGCTGTTGTGTTGTTGTTGGTGGTGGTGGTGCTTGTGGTGGTGATAGCCTTTAGACACATCTTATCGTTGAGTGATCACAGCATAACTGTGAAGATATCCAAATCTAACGGTTCCAGTGCCAGGTTAAAAAAATATCAACAAGGTGTTCAAGCAACTTTCCAATAAACTAGTGTGTTACAATACCCTGTAGATCTTGGNGTAGACACCCATTGACATACAGTTAGATACCACATAACTTCCATGAAAGGGGTGGAGTTGAGATCCTCAATTCCCGACAACACGTAAAGTACTGGATATCAAGAGTAATATTTACCCGTTTGGAGAACGTCATATATGGTGCTCGGTCGGACAACGGTGTATTTAAACAACTATTCGTTGAACCTGTTAACCACATTAGAAGGCTTCACAATCCACCAGTAAGAAGACGAGAATTTCCATTAGACATACTCCTGAAAATCTTTAATTTGTGAGTGGTTGAGAAGCAGAGAAAGGTTGACTCGAACAACCTGATTCTAGCAGTCCTTAGGAGTGGAGTCACTCATTCAACTCCATTACTTCCCAATGCAAATGCATTCCCTCGATGAGTTAAGAAGTTGTATTACAGCCAGCTTTTGTTTACGGTCTAAGATAAAAGGACAATCAGCTCACGCGATGCACATGTGCAAACACAGACAGACAGACAGACAGACAGACAGACAGACAGACAGACAGACAGACAGACAGACAGATGCACTTGTCGTACACCGCGGAATATTTTTACTGTTTGATTGGTCGATAAGTGGCGAATAACCGATTCTGTTTTATTATTCTCTTCGTTCCATTTCGTTCGACATATTTGCAATTCTGTCATGCTTATTTATTCAGTAAACGCCTCAGTTAACATGTCATTGAAATGGACCTCCTAAGGATTGGGTCATAACACGGTGAAAATAGGTTTGGTAATTTTACACTCGTTTTGTTCATTCTGTCGGTAGTGACAAGGATGTTTGTGTCCCTATAAGCGTCCTCTTGATTCATTCATGTTTTGCAATCTGAACTGTCGAATACTGTTGAATACAGACTCATTGAGTTCATTTGCAGCATAAGACCCGGTTGGTGACATTTTAATCGGTAGTTGCCCGACTTCTCTGGAGACCAACAACGACACTGTCGGTGAGGCAATCCTAATTGCAATGTGTGACCTTGAGGAGGGTTACTGACGGATGTTTGCTGGGATAAGAAATGCGAGATTTGAAAGGGGAGGGGCTGGCTTCAATCAAATTGTGTTTCGATAGATAGACAACATTTTCCGTTAGTTTAAAGTCGAATGCGTGTTCTTTTACGGTTCATTTTAATTACCGTGTTGATTCAATGTATCAGTTTCCAGTTTTCAATATGTATATATATAATAACATGATCACTTACTGAAAGCCTATCATGGAGCATGTTCAAACAACAGTGAATTCGGAAGTTTTACCCCGGTAAATGCGGAATTAGGCTATGAATTTTTCACCAAGTCCGAATGCATCAATCGTACGATACAGGGACAATGACTTCGCTCCATCCACACCTGTCAATCGACGGTTTTGAAAAGCTGGGGCTAAAACACACCGTGTTTTTATGACTTTCCCGTAAAACGCAGTTCTATTTATATATTTCCTTTTGTACGTCATCGAAAACAATAAAAAAAACCAACACAGATATGCAGGAAAGCAATCTAAGAACATAAAAGGATTATGAGTAGGTATTGGTGACGATGTTACCCAGTGGCGCATCACATGAAACGCAGCTGTGTGGCGATGGCTGTGCTCGTTGCAGTTAAGCCCTGTTTTGCTGTCTGTGCACGTGATTGAGTAAACTATAGAAATTAGGGCGATTGAGTTATTTTTTACTCTGCTTTGTACCATTGTTGTATTTCCATTCGACCTGTCCAACTTACCTGAACTTTCACGCTGTTGTTGTTGTTGTTGTTGTTGTTGTTGTTGTTGTTGTTGTTGAGTAAACGCCTGTCCGTGGAATGTTTTCAAGTGACCCCTGTCAAAATAAGAAACGACTCCGCACCGGTTCGTGAACTCCGGTTAGACTGACCATTGTCACTGTTCCTTTTTAATCATTCTCATGGATACTCCCAGAACATACTTTGGTACAGCGGTACCCCTTACCTGAGCTAGTATCCGAGGCTACAAGGATGTCGGCTTAAGACACTGTCTCGCAGATGGCTGGCCGATTGAATGAAGGCTGCAGTTCTGTCATTTTGTTGACAGTGGCAGGTTTAAAACATCACAGTAGAACGCGTACGGAGGCCCCGTTGATTTGATTTGCTTGTTCGCTGTTTTGATAGACCACACCGTTTTTATTTCACGCTTGTCACTAACGCAATAATTTCAATCAAACAGAGTTTGCAAAACAAGTCAGAATGAGTCTCGATCAAACTAATGATTTTGTTACTTCTTCAAAATAAGATACAAATCTGAAATGTTAACGATCATTAGTCTGAAGTCTAGGTACATCAATAACAAACCGAGTAGCAGATGAAAGTGTAGAATACAGCGGAACACTCCCTGACACCAGGATTTCATTCTCGAGTGCGTACCATTCCTCCGACAAATGAACTCACTCACTAAGCAAATAAACTTGTCGCACAACAAACATGGTTGTCATCTTAGGTCTTTTTATTTGGTTTATCGAGGGAATGGACGTTTACCAGAACCGGAACATTCTTTGGTCTGAATTTGTTCCAACAGTTGGCTTGATGCCAAAACCGATGAGACATAACAACCCCGTTCATTCGTTCGAAATACAGTTCTTAATCGTAGTTGGCATCGTGTAAACCAGGCACCGTACATCTCGTGCAACCGATAATACAAGCATAGAAATCATATCACTAAGTGGTAAAGTGAAGCGTAACGCTAAAATTATTCCAATAGGTAAGTGATGAGGTGCAAAATCTCACACATTTGTCCACGTGGATTGATTTTGGCTCATGATGGGTAGATATTCAACCACATGAACGGTAGAACAGCAAAAAGCTAGACGATGCATCAATTATTTTATCCTCATAGAGGAACAATAATTTGCAACGCATAGTCGCTGCGTGTGAAATGACGCCTTCTCATAGCAAATCCCTAGTGTGTCTTAACGCATTCAGTCCCGCAGCTGTTCTCTGACGGAACCTCGGAATCGTGAAATCAAATGTACATTAATTGTGAAATCCTCAAATATGCTTCATTACCAACTCAAACAAGGTGGAACGGCTCACGAACTTCAAACGCTATACACACCTGAGTCAATCACAGATGTGAAAAGATCTTTTTCTGTTGATGCAAACTCGAAACTCAAAAAGTAAAGCGTGAGTCCGAATCCCACCGAGGTTAGCGATCCTTTTATAATAAATAGTGAATCATTTCAGGTCAAGTCATACTTATATTGGTCTGCTGGTATTGCACATTCAAAGTTTCATGTATCTGTCTTACAACGGAACTATTCCCGTGCCATTTATGGTAGATAATTTTTTGCGGATTCATGTTAATCACGTCGTCTAGCGAGAACATATCACTCCATTCTTCTGTTTCGCGAACGTATCAAAGGAATCAAGATCAGACAAAAACTGGAGCGGTACCTTTCGACTGTTACATTAACTATTCAAATTCAAGGGAATATATGCCACCGTTATCAAAGGAGTCAAAAAAGCTGTAACGTTGTTAAAATTTCGGAAAAAAATTCTAATGGGCAACGGAGACCTCTGCAACAGGATGATAATGCTGATGATGATTAGGATGATGATGATGGTGATGATGACTCGGATTATGATGATGATGATTCGGACGATGATGACTCGGATTATGATGATGATGATTCGGATGATGATGATTCGGATGATGATGACGATGATTCGGATGATGATAATTCGGATGATGATGATGATGATGATGGTGATGATGACTCGGATTATGATGATGATGATTCGGATGATGATGACTCGGATTATGATGATGATGATTCGGATGATGATGATGATGATGATGATGATGATGAGGATGATTCGGATGGTGATGATGATGAAGACTAAAATGATGATGATTACATGCGTTAGTTAGTATTCATGGAAAGAATGTGTTAACCGTATAGCCAAAACTGAACAGATATTGATTTCCGAGGGAAATCACTCTGTGGTTTTGGGACGCCGACGAAAGACCAGAAGGCATTCACCAGTTCGCAGCCTCCTCATAGGGATACTCTACGAGGACACAATGCATAAATAAACCAACAGTACAATAGCCACAATGTTTACGTCACGGAAAAGTCACTTTGAAAACCAGCATGTTTCAAACAAGAAGGTCCACTCTTCTGCAGTTTTTGATCAAATTCACTTGCCATCTCACTATTCATACTGACCCTTTGGCCTTTACGTATTTATATTGTTAGTGAGGAACATTTCTTCAATTCGATACATGTCTGGTCACCTTCTTAAGCTCAACGGAGTTTATATAAAAATGAGTATTGAAACATAATAACGCAAAACAAATGCTTCGGTAAAGGGAAAATAACCTCATGGGTTATCCGGGGCTAAGTTCATCTTGGAACCGAATATGGAATTCTCACTGATCATATGATTGTTAGGTTACTGAAATTCACTGAAAACGAGCTTATTCGCCACTCCTTGTTCTATTTGAAATGTGCTCTGTGGGACCGTTTAGACAATCAACGGAGTTATTTATCATTAAAATGCCAATCTAACGCATAGAATCAATTTAGATCAAATTTGGTCACAGTATCCAATTAACAGTATGTCATTTCAACTTCTGCTTCAGTTTCACTTTGTTCGGGAATGATTAATCAAGTTCTCTCGATGTGGAACAGGATAGATTCGAACCTTTCAATATCCTCCCCCCTACCCCCACGCTGCCCTCCCACTCACAACCTTTACACTGAGTGACAAATCGATCGATTTTGATGCTTATGCTGGATGCTCTTGGTCACATGCTGATAGGCGTGGGTAGCTGTGCGCACAGGTGCATACAGTTATCGACTGGTCATGATCGAGATCGGTGGTGCTCCGACATTCCGACCTGCGACACTCCTCTCTGTATTTATCTGTCAGGTCAGCTGAGCAAACAACAATTTATGTTCATATGAATGAAAACAAACAAAATTGTGCAACAGATGATGAATGATGACTCTCTTGTCGCCTCTGTGTGATTGATCGCATATCATGTGAACGGCCGCGAGCAAACAGCACTTCACACGCGCGCTCACTCACACTCGCGTGCGTCCGTGCGTGCGTGCTCGCGCGCAACTCATCTGAACGCATCACGTGAGGACCGAAAGGTTAGGTAAATGGTAGCTTGTAAGTGACACTAATTCTGGGAGATATTTGATGTACAACTTCATACGATTAACTCGCACGCATACACACACACACACACACGGGTAGACGAGAGGATAATGAAGCAGTTTCGTCACAACTGCTCCATGGTTTGCCCTATATAGAATTCGATGACAGATCCTATTCTCGGATCAGCATGGGTCACAGACCGACCCTCTGAGACTACCAAAAACGCACAAGGCGATAGCTACATGCTGATATACGTTTTACAGTTGACTATAAATGCCCAAGCTACAATAGTCAAACGACACAGCTCTCAATCCATATGTTGCCCAGCAGGAACAGTACAGTACGGTCGGACTGGAACTTTGGGAGATAGGCCGACACCAAGAAGGGCGCATCTTCCTGTTATGCCGTTGAGAATTATCAGCATTTACCCAAAAGTGTACACTATTTACATGGGAGTAATGAAGGATTTGATTCCATTTCATAAAACGAATTCGTCTTGCGTATAGCAAACGAAGCACAAACTCAAAAGCCAGGAGGCACCGTACACCTGTTTCGACCTGGATGGGTCTCATCAGCAGTGCGTGAATCCATCCACCCAACTGGGAATCGAACCAGGAACCTCGTGTAAATGGAAAATGAAAAACGGTCTAGTCAGCTGCCCGCTGGTCGAGTGGATAGCATGATTGCCTTCTGCCTGTGAGGGTCCGAGTTTGATCACCAGTTGGATCAATGAATTCACGCACCGCTGTTAAGACCGAAGCAGGTCGAAACAGCTGTCCAGTGGTGCTTCCTGGCTTTTCAGTTTACGCTTCATTTACTTTGTACACGACGAATTCCTCATATGTACACTATTTGTTTTGGGATTTGATCACCGCGTGTTTGTCTACCATACCAACCTGGTCTATAACAAAACAAACTCCGATTGCACCTTTTTGAAAAGACGAATTTTGTGACTGCTAGAAGCCATAATAATTTTCCACTTTGAAAGTCGTCCATATCCATGTGACGTGTTGAAAATGAACACAGAGTTAAAAATCCCACGAGCTACTATCCTTTTACAATCCAGAGTTTGAAATGATGTTAATAGAATACATTTTACAGCTCCCATTGAAATCTGATGCACTAAACATCATCACTCAGATTGAGGTGGACTCCACGATGTGTCTCAAGTTATTGACCCCACTGAAAGCGACTGGGTCAAACAGACCTGATCTGAATGCTATTCACGCCTCATTCACAACAACACCAGCTTGAAGATTTTCGGGAGGTGAGTGGTAGTCTTGAGCAACCGATATTTGACAAAACCGCATGGGCCGCGATAGAATGCGGCCTGTCTGTTTTCAAAATACACAGTCTATCTCGGCACATTCCTCCGGTCGAACAGAATTATCGCCGTTTGACACACACACAATAAATACCACTGTCAGAGCAGTGAAGCAACAGCAGTTCTGTGGTATGTGTTAGGCGTAAACTGTTGTGCTCGGCTCCAGTGACTCCATTCCGATTGAAAAATCCAATCGGCGAGACGAATGCGAAAGTGCGACCCAAGCGCGATTGAGCACCGGAACTATTCACATTTGCACATCATACATCAACTTATTGCGGTAGAAAATCAACTCACCTCAGAGCAGCGCAATAAACGAGCATAAACCGTTTATGTTCACATATACTGGGGATTTTTTCTGCTCTGTTAACTATCGAATTTAACAAAGGAGATGTGATAGATGCCGAAATACCGTCTACCACATCATGTCTCATTCGCTGTAGCCGCTTCGGACCAGAGGAAACCACGTGGAGGTCAACAAATAACGTGAAGACGAGGCATGAAGAAATGCGCAGAGGCATTAGGTTGAATAGGTTTCGCCTGTCTTTCAGGTTGCGGTCTTAGAAACTCCGCAACTGGTTGGTTGGAGACATTGAAGGATATGGCAGCGAACCGGCAGCAGTGGCGTTCTTGTCGTCGTTTCTTATCAGGTCAGAATGTTTGAAACGGTGTGTATGCAGAGTTCGATTGCATACTTTGTGTGTTGACCATAGAGGTTCACCTTCTTCCCCCTCCCTTAAAATAAGTCCAATCCCTGTCAACCTTAAATTTTATCACTAACCTTGTATACATTGCGAGTTTGGCAGCGATCAGTGAAGTTCGTCTCACTGTATTTCACTGTACGATAATGATGATGATGATGATAATGGTGTTAACTATCGAAGCGTTCTGTTTCATCTCAACGAATAGCAAAAAACGGACTGATATTGGACGGTCTGTAATCTACAGACAAAGAACAAGTCTATCGGTAATCCGGGTGAGACTTGGGCTGTAACTTGAAAAAAAACCTTACATGAACAAAGATTATTCAAAGAATATTCTTGCACTTAAAGATGTGCTATCGGACTTTCTTTTTGAATGGTTGAGTCCGTACCAAAGTTTTGTTCTCCCTGCAATCGCGCTTATTGTTCCGGTTGTAGCTAATATACCCGCGTTGGTGTTCATTCAATTGATACAATTTACCAGATGACAAATAAAACGTTCCCTTAATTCAACTTGTGCGCAAATGCCGCGTTCATCATTTGCCTCGATTAAGAGCTTGCCATGTCATATGAAGCCGAAGTTCCAGAATTTTTTTATCTTAAAGTGAAACACGTTATATAACGCCGCTTCACTCTGTTTCCCTCTATGCAGATTGAACGGCTCACTTTGCCAGCCTAACTGCTTGAAACACCACCTATGCCCACTACTTAACTCAACCAACGAAACAAATGATCTTGAAAAAAACAAATATGTTGCTTTAAAACGAGAAGTGATCTGTTTATTTCACACCAGTTGCATTGTGATTTGGAGTCAAATTGCCCGAGCTGGTCTCTGACTCGACTCAATAAAGGGTGACTCTAACGAGACTTGGGGTATTTTGTCTGTACAGTCCTGTGCACAGTATAAAACCATAAAGTGACTCGCACTTTGTAGATAATATGCAATCACCAGCATCAATTCATGTCCCTCACACATGTGAATCGACAAGGGAATAGCTCTGACAGGATGCTCTAAAGTGATTTCTGCCCTGGAGCTCTCAATGTGGAGGCGAAGAAATTCAATCAGACACGAGTAAACGGTAGACGATTGCTGTGACTCTGGTCAACTGCATCATTTTTGCTTCCGGAATTGTTTTCCGGAGCGTGGCTGGCCATCAGTCAGGTGTGGATGATAGAGCAGTATTCCACCTTGCTGGAAGAGGGCTTTGGCTTCTGCTGAACAAAACAGAACTTGAATTTTAGATCATGTATCATCTCTTTGCGGTAACTTGGAAGCAAGTCCTGTGGGCTCGGTCAAGAGTAGCGATCTCACATTGAGCTGAGTGTGGCTTCTTGGCTTCCGTTGACGGTGACGGACGATATGGCCAGACCGAAATGCCTCGTAGGCTTTTTAACGCGGGTTTGAATCAGTGAATGAGTCGCTCCAGGTCCCTGTAAATTGGGTATTTTCGCTTTGTTTTCCCCCGGTGTGAATGAGTGTTCCCCATTTCTGTTTTTTGCGGTAAGCATCACTGAGTGAGAGTCCTTATCTAAAAAGGGCACATCTGACCCTAAAATGGCGGGGTCTTGAAAAGATGCCATCGCACTGAACGTACCCAGCCGATGAAAACAGAACTGATAGTAAGGGTGGTGTGGGTATCACATTTGGGCAATCGTACCTGGTTGGAGGTGGTCTATGTCCAGGCATACACGTTAACAGTGATTTGCGTGTACTAAGTGGTACCCACAATGTGGTGGTAGTGCTGAGTGAACATAATTTCTGCGTGAAAGACGTCAGTGAAAGCTGCGTCTCGACCAAGTCCGTATGAAAATGAACTTGAAACAGTTTCATGGTCACAAGAAAAGCCGGATAATCGCTCAACAGACTAGGAGATTGAGTACTTGTCAGTAATAGGCGGTGGTGGCCAAGCGATTATTAATCGCAAAATATGTATCTATTTGTAGTAATCAGAATAGTACTGAATTTAGGAATACGAGAACCTGTACTGTACTGCTCAGAATTGAATTGGCTCCAACCCGAACTGCGGACACCAATGAAATACACGAGGAATTGATAGCAGTAAATGCTTATGTTTATTGATGGAATTAGATCATGTGTTATAAAATGTAATAGTCCATATGATTGGTTGAACTGCATATTGTGTTCATCTTCAGACCACTTCTATGCTTCCAACTCAAAGATAAATTGCGTATTTCTGCCTTCTCTTTCTATGTGTACTCATTCGCCTGTTCCTGTGGGGTAAGGTACATTGGCCGCACGAGCAGACGTTTATCTGAACGAGTCCGTGAGCACCACCCGGCATGGTTGAATAGTAGAGTAATTCGGACCATCGACAGTTCAGTCATTTCACACCTAGTGGAATCAAATCACGTAGTTAGTGTGGCCGAGGCGTTTCGACCCTCCCTACTT
>UZAN01049184.1:8582-22610 GCA_900618425.1 Echinostoma caproni | reverse complement strand
GGGGGGGGGGGGGGGGGGGGTGCGATGTCCAGTTCATTGGATCATACATACACCCTTTGGACAGAGTCAAGCGTTCAAGGTGACCATGTGTGCCGGTGACCATTGACACAACCGAGACGGTGTGGGTGGGTGCGTTTCGTTCATCTGTTCTCGGTTTCCTTGGGGTCAAAGATTGAGCCCACTCCCCGAGGTGAGCTGCCAGTGTTTCACCGACATGGTTATAGTCCCGGATGTTGGCTTTTCGTCCGATCACTTTGGTGGCAAAATACCTTCCCTACTATGAGACAGTGCGTACGGCTTCTCCAGCAGAGACTGAGATGTTTGGTCTTATAGGGGCATTTCGCTAGGCGCAAGGGATGTGTGACCAGCCAAAACCCGTCGTCCCCGATCAAACTGAGGCTTTCGGAGGCTAAATATGGATGGCTTACTCGGTGTTCAATCGAATGTATGTTGATTGCAAGGGTATGAACAAGACTGTCTCAAACAGACCTGGTCTGTTATTGACAATATGCGGAATATCCCAAGTCCTTGCTAACGGTAATTCCCAAATCCGTCTAGGTTGCAGCATATGTAAGTTTTTAACTTTCAAAGGCTTATGGGAAACAATCCCTATGACGCAGCGATGCGACTTTACATTTCGCAACGTGAAATTCGGTGGACCTTGGGTAAACTATGTCCAGCGTTGTCTATAGGACTGACGAGTTCACAGATCCCTGCGTCATCGGCAAGCAGTAAAGTTAGTTACCCAAGAGGAAATCGCTTAGAACTACGAGTCTTACATACTACGGTCCCAGTATGAATTCTTGCGCAACCGCGCAAACCGCGTTGAACTGAAATGATACACTGTCAATCCAGTCTGCAATCCATCCAAGATACGGTCCTGGGATAGCGTAACTGTATCACAATAGTATTCAGCAGTTTACTCAACCCAAGTTTCTGCCTCCCCTCCCACGACCGGTTTTATCCAGTCATCATTGGTGACGCTTCGTATGTTTTCTTTTTGCTCCTAATCCATGTTCAGTGAACGATTGGAACCTTGGCTTTCAGAGTGCTCGAATGGAACCGATTACACTCCCTATCCAATCCCCACCCCCATCAGTAGTTATCCGTTTGCCTGTGTTTTACAGCGTATTCCATGCGGGATCGGTTTTTAACTTTGTGGTTGAAACTTGTTCTCATGGGAATGGTGGACACGGTTCTCGTTAATTTTACTCGTTTATTGTTTGTTTGTATAACAATGAAACAGAATACTGTTGTTTCAAAACACGCAGCATTCCCTGGGGACAAACAACCTTTAGGGTGACGTAAGTGTTTTGAAATCGATTTACCGGAAGTTGAAAACGAAACACATGGTGTGAAAATGCTTCAATTTCTAACAGAGTTCTGCTCACGCTTTCACTCTTATTCCTAAAATGAGCTCAAGGCCCACATCTTTTACAATATTTGACTGGTTACGGTGAACTCCCTGTATCCCCTTATAGAGCGCATTTCATCAAATGGAACTGAACAAAAAACCAGTCGTAGGCTTCTTAGCGTTTTCCAGCTCCCTTAAATGAGTCAGTTGATTTTGGTTCAATGCTGGCCTCACTCACTCACTTTAATGAAAATATCTGCGCGAGAACTTAGTGAGTAGGACTTCCCTAGCATATGCTCTCACTTCCTGAGAGCATTTCTTGAAACGAAAACGAGGTCTCACCCACCATGGCATAACTTGGGACGTAATGAGGGCGACTGTTATCATACAACATATTGTCTGGGGACTGCGAATTCTGTGATCCTGATGGCTCCAATTTTTTTTCATGTTGATATTGTTTCTCTCTTGCTTATTCCGAAGTTTCGTTTGGAATCGTGTTTGGTCTTCAGTTAACATTCAGCCAAGCGTGTGGTTACACAATGGAGCAATACTGAGATTGGTGATCGATGGATTATTAGAAATGAGATTACCGCAGTCAGTGACATTCAGAGAGAAGCCCATGACTGCGCTGCTGAGAACTTACTCGATTGATAATACTAACACGGACTAAGTTTCTATTTGACTGGTAACCTTGTGACTGTTCACCCACATCAACATGATTGGAATTTGTGACTGGACTTTCACACACACACAGATGCTGAAAGGTGTGTTTCGGCGAGGTTTTGTTCTCGTACAATGCACACAAGAACTCGCCAAATTGCACGCCATCACCTGACCTGTACTCAAAATGTCTTGTCGTATTTTTCTCTGCTTTTGACTCAAATCACGGAACCGGTCATCCATCAATCTCATCTAACTAAGGGAAAATTAGACCACCAATTAGGAAGCTTGATCCCTATTTTGTTCCGTACCCAAATTTACTCAACTGCCTGACAAACTGTTCTCACCGGAAGTGTAAGAAAAAGTCCCGGAGGAAGCAAGCGGCTTACGCATCAGCATATTTAATCATGCACAATTTTAATCTAAATATTCATAGCAGCACTTGGATTGCATGGTTCATTAAGCTCCCGTTTGATCAGCAGACAAATTATTAACAAAGTCGACAATTTTTCTTACACATTTTACGAGCCCACAAATAAATATAGCACGGCGGTTGTTTTATGTGGCATCCGTGTTACGCAAGCGCATCGTCACCTGACGGTTGCGACAGAACAGAACTCCGTAAATCAACTGTCCGCTTGAGTTGACGATGGTGGTCACTCTCGGAGCTATGCTTGGTCAATCCCACGGTAGTCAGTTCAGTGCCCCGTTGAATTTCTCTCCAGCTGTGGACAAAACAGACGTCACATGTATATTAACGTAAGATAAAGACGAAGTTCCATGGGGACTATTGTTCCTTTATAAGCAGCTTTAAGACCTGAACGAAAAGAGTTTAGAAATCTATATAAGAATTAAACAGGCTAGGAATTAGTTGACCGATTTTCGTAATCGAAGTGAGTGAACGTAACAAAAACAAAAAACCTTTTATACCGCCACTCCTGTACCAGTGGGGCATCCGTATGACTTTCACCACACCAAGTCCCCACGGGCTTAAATTGCCGATTCTCATGGCTGAACTGGAAGTTGTCGTGACACCCACGGTTTTTACCCCTTCCGCCGTTCATCACAAGATGATATCGAATAAAAACTCCATACTTCTTTCCGTGTGTGTGTGTGTGTTAGTGTTCTCAAAGCGGTTTGTCTTTTTTCGTTTCTTTGCTTTATATAATTGTATCGTACTTGTTCTCTTCCGCTCGTGTACACGTGATTCAGCTTTGGTACACATTGTATGACAATCTCTGCCCGGGGATTGGTTTAACTTTCGTGGATAGATCTCAACACGCACACAAATATCCACTCATCAGTGTATTACGTGGTCCTGCTGTATCAGTTCATCTCAACCAAGCCATGTTACCTTCATTTTGTGTGGGGGTGACGGCCAAAGTAAGCATGTTTGTTTAAATGCGCTTCCTTTTTGAGTCAAAGCACACACATACAGACACGTGCGTATGCGGTGAGGGTACGCTCGCACAAGCACACAATTTGCACTGCGAGATGCACAGAGCTCTCTGTGCGAAGCAGATTCAGTGACATCGGCCAAGGCCAGTCGTATCCGGTCCTTCAGCCCAAGTGGCTGTTACAGTCTATCCGTGTACCATGGTACAGAGCGCAGCTCGAATGGCTAGAAGCAAAACACGTGGCTTTACTGCTTGATGATTCCTGGGACGAGACGGACAAAAGGTTAAACAGCAAGAACAAAGAAATGGGTTTGTGTCGTGCACACTTGATCTCTTATGTGTGTGTGTGTTTGCATACGACCAAATGTTCGAAGGCGCGTGTTCCATAGTGTCTGAGAAAGAAAGAGGGAAACAGGGAACCAGTTGTCATGGTCGAGTTGACGGTGAGACGATCGATAACTAGTGACGTGTCCGACGGCACCCTAGGGCACACATTTTGCGGCGGCGGTAGTGTGGATGCAACATACAGTCGGTTTTTATATGTTGTTCAATCGGTCAGCGAACGACTGTCTTCGGTGATTCGTAATCATGCTCCAGCACACTCAAGTCAAATCATGAACGCACTTTATTCATCTATTGTGGACAGAATTTTCAGTGAAGAAAAAGTGTTGTCACTTTAGGCTTTGGTGTATATGCGAATGAAAGAGGGCCCTAGTGTTGTGTAGCACAATATTACACACAACACAAGGCACAGTAGCGTCGACACACTGTGCTTTCAACACAACTTGTTGACACAATACAATACAAGTGGCGCTCATGATAACGATGGATGGGAACCCAGATCGGACACCCACAGATGATATGCGCAATATCACAGACCGGCAGCACACGCCAGGTAAGTCCGAACACTACGGAGCACGTACCACAGTGATCACAGTATTTGTCTAGCTTCTAAAGCACGATCACAGCACAGAATGCACACCAAAAGAACGCCCCTTCTCCTAGCTAAGAGAGTGACAACACAGGTGGCAAGCAACGAACGTGTATTTGACACACAGAACCAAGTCAGATTCACAGCGTCAACTCATCTGCTTATATACTGTTCCGGTTTCTGGACATAGTGACCTTGAGAAGTGATGCCAAAAATGAGAAAGTTCAGAGAATTGATCAACCAGTGACCAGAAACTGGGTGGTTGGAGAGGGTCAAAAAGGGGACAGAAAAGAGGTTTGAATTATAAAATAGATGACCTTTTTACCTAACAACGATATGATATTCAGTAAAATCGCAGGGGTGATAAAAAGCGAGGACACGTAACGTAATTAAGAAATGCAGCATGAATTGCAAGACTTTCTGTCTCTGTTCTGCCGATAGTCGTCCTCTGGAAACGACTAAACGAGAAAAATGATGTACTATAAAAGTGCTTATATTATGGAAACCATTGGCTCGGTTTGACGCCAATAGTTGGAAGCAATGGGTGCGGGTTTCACACAGGTATGTGCGTGGATGAATGGTTGGTATTTGTTAGTTGTTGTGGTCTTTATCCACCTGGGTCAAGTGACGCGATATGTTCTGAAGTGGCCAAGCAATCGCAGTGCGTGAGTCAGTCTTTTTGGGACACACCGGTTTATGCGAAAGGTGATCGCTTCTGTCATGGTTAGTATCCAAACTCGCCCCTCTTTTCTCGGTGCATTGTGTGGTATGAGATAAGCAACATGAAGAGCTCTCTCCGGTTCAATCCGTTGTCCACGATGGTGCTGAAAATAGTCCCGGTCTTCTGTGTGACTTAACCATCGTAGTGTGGCGCTTCTTAATGCGCCCGGAAAAACGCCTTACTGTGTAACATGCACCACGGACGGAGTTAAAAGAATGAATTAACTCGCAGCAGGTCTATTCCGGCAGTTTGGCTTTCTCTTACATGCACATTACCGGTGATGTAGAGAACACTGATCTGAGTTTGGCTACGGGCATTAACAAATTTTTATTTGCTGTCAGTGGCTCTACTAAGTTTTCGGTGTTTTCCTCTTAAGCGTAATCCTAATGAGTAGTTCTTTTCCAGGGACACAGACGGATGGTTATTTCTCCGGAATAGACTAACTATTCTTATTCATAGACTTGTCCGGATTTTCGAATGTCTGCCTCATGTGAGGGATCCCCACCTGATTGAGGTTGCATGGACTAAATTTTTACTCGTCTCTAAATTCTGGAACACAGATGTTTCTTTCGTAGAACTACCGTTTCTTTTCGGATCTAAAAGCTCCCTTCCACTCAGTCGATCATTATATGCTCTTGCGCTATCTCTCCCTGAAGGTTGTGTTAGACATTGTGTTGCTCAGTGAATGTCCAAGTAAGTCCTAGGCTTTCCGGGATGGTTTGAGTAATATCGGAGCTGTGTTCGACACGGGTTTTTCGCCTTGAACGTGTAAAATGTNGGGACTGGGTTGGTTTAGCTCCCAACCTCACCCTAACTGGGGAAGCAATAGAGAAAGTAGATAAGTTTTGATATTTAAGCTGCTATATTTCGCCTGGCGGATGCACAACGGATGAAGTGTCGGCACACAGAGAGAAGATTCGGGCGGTGTTTGACGAATCAGGACACCGCTGCGCTCTCCGGCTGTCTGTGAAGGGTCAAATGTATGCTTCGATAGTTCGACCAGTGCTGTTGTATGGTGCAGAGACTTGACTGTGAATGGTTGTATAAATTGAAAACTGAGCTGGTGCAGTGGTTTAGTCGCTGTCACCGGCGTGCTTTGGACCCTGTGGTCCGAGGTTTGAGCCCCGCCACCGCCACCCAACTTTGGTGGTAGACAGCTTTGCTGTCGCCCGGTTTTATACCACGCCTGACCTATCGGGACTTTATGTGGTTCGCCACTCCAAGTCTCACGGATCAAGTTGTCGGTTACCAGCAGTGAACAGCAGGTCTTCGTCACTATGGGGCTTTCCCCGTCTACTGTTCATCACACACTGGTGTGTAATAAGTAAATAATAATAATAATAAAGTCGTTTCTGTTTGGCGGATAAATCGTACCTCTTCTTTCAACGCGTCTACCATGCAATCCGTCCGGGCTCTAAAAGCTAAATACCTCACTGGATTATGTTTGTATTTCAAAGAAACGAAGCTATCGGGAACCGATCTGAATCATTCAAACTAGACCACACTGTGGGACTCAGTCTTTCAAATCTAGGTTATTGGGGAATGGTTTAATTCAGAGCTCTTCAAAATTCCTGTCTCAAATATAGTTCACACATTATTTACATGTCATTTGAATTAAAAATCAGGTAATCTTATATCTGAATTGGAATTATGTTTTTGTCCAAATACATTACAAAACGCCAAATGGAAATGTTTCTGATGACCGACAAAGAGCACTGAACAGCTGTTTCGGCCGGTTTGGGACTCGTCAGCAGTGCCTACTGTTTTGTGTCCCTGGCAGGACTCGAACCGCGAATACTCAAGACCATCAAGAGTGCCTGAACAATCGAATGGGCTAATCCAAGGTTGATATTCTACATTACATTGTTCTTACTTTTCCTACTTTCTAACCGCATCACAAAACCGCCAGTGCGGTGCTTTATCAAACTCTCACTTCTTCGTCATCGCATTTGAATCAAAGCTGAAACAGCTCGACCTTTGTTCGCATATTTCATACTAGTCTGCCGGTTGACCGTCGTTTAAGCGGTAGTTTTTGTCCGTATCCAGTGGTTCAAACCTTGAACATGGACGACGTTTGACGAGGTAGATCTCGTCGAAAGATGTGTCATGCCCTTTTCACATGACTGTTCGCTTTGACGTCATGTTTTGCTTCAACCAACAGGTCCTAGTTTCCATATTCGTTGACTAATGCTTTTCTTTTTGTTGGTTCACATACAAATTGATCGATTTTTCTTCTGCTTTGGGAAGAAAAGCGAAATAATATAGTTAAGGTGCAACCATTGTTTGCCGGATTGGTTCGCAAAGAACACATTTTGGCCTCATCTCTGACCTACCTACGAGTAAGGGTGTGTGTGTGTGGGGGGGGGCTGGGATTGAATTTATCTGTTTATGTGTTATCGTCTGCTCTTTCGGACAGGCGACCGGTATTCTATCTGTTCTATTCGATTCTCGTTTTCGTTTTCTGGCCTGATCTTAGTCGAGGCGCCAGCGACTATAAGTGCACCTGATCGTTGCATTCACCTCCACCCACCTCCGTCTCACTTGATCTCTCTCTCTCTCTCTGTCGTTTTCCGCCTGATAGTATTAGTTGCTTGTGTGAGCGTAATACGTCTTCCTTATCGTTCGGCTCTGCCTGATCGGTAAGATAGTATGAAGACCTCGTCTTTCATATACTCTCTTTCTCTCTCTCTCTCTCTTATGAGCACATTTTTCAGTATGCCTGTATTTGGAATAGGGCTTTCATATGCCATAAACCGCTTTTTTCCTGCCCCAGAATTAGAACAACACGATAGTACAAAATCTATGGGAATGATATCTACAAATTGTCCAATTCCCCTGTGTATCGTACTCACCCAGATGGACACCTCATTGGGACTGCTTAAATCAATGCTGTTTTCTTCGATTTCTGTTCTCTTTTTGTTCACAACGCGCCGCCACATTTTCTTCACATTTCACGTCCAAATTGAGCCATGATAGCGTATGTTTTTCCCCCTCATCTGACCACTTCGGTTCTATGTTTTTCGTTCTTGTGATACAGGAGCACTGCTGGAATTATTTTTGGGTTAAATTTACGCTGTCGTTCTTCCTTCGCGGGAACTTATGGTTCTGTTGGATAATGACTATGTGGCTGTTTGAATGGATTAACAGATCGAAGTGTTTGAATCTCGATTTGAACCGATGCACAGCTTTCGCCCTAGCATTATGCTTCACTGTGTTATGTATCCTCCAGCCCGGTGTCAGGCTGAGGAGAATCCTGTATTGGAAGATCACAATGGATGGGGAACGGCGATGGAGGTGAATAGGATTACAGGAGGAAACATTCATCTAAAACATTTTCTCATTATTTTCATTCACGGCTCTTGATCCGTCGTCAAATCGCTCGACAGTGGCTTTTCCTGTTTCTTAGTTAGAATAATGAATTCTTCAATCTAATTCCAGATACCGTAACTGTTCACTCGCGCACCAAAGACACTGCTCACAAATTTGAGTAGTACATCACAACAACTGAAGATAACGACAACAAGCTCTTAGTAAAACTCGTCACCACAAACAATATCTATCTATCTGTTATCCAAACTGCATAGATTTTTCACCAGTTAAATGAAAACCAAAAATATAGAGCTCAGATTTACAAAAAGACACCAGAGGCGGCTTTGAACCTAGAAAAAGTTGACTGAACAGCAATATTCGGTTATAGCAGTCAGATGAATCCCATGAGAGAGCAAGAGAGAAAGAGCTCATTCCATGTAAGCAAATAGAGACGCTGGAAGCAGGTGTTCTAATTAAAGTTATACGTAATTCCGTTACTTATTTGCTATCCGAACAGACAGCTTATGCAACAGGTTTCCGCCAGGCTTCATGGCCCCGAGGCACCATTTGTGTCTGTGTTAAACCATGCTATCAGTGGCAACACTTGACCGCTACCCGTGTCGCTCGATAAAAAGCGGATGCTTTCAAGCGAGTTCTCAGACTATTCCCTCAGTACAAACGCATCACTGCCCGGACTCTGACAGCATTTTTCCAACCTTGTTAAAGTGTAGCCTAGACTGAGTTGATACCGAAACACACACAAACAAACACAGAGCGAGGGACATAGAGAGACAGGAAGTAGCTGCTGCCGGACTGTGAGTTTGGGTAAAAGTGGTTTTGTCCAAGTTCTCTAATTCTAATCGATTGTCTCCAATCTCTAGAACCCGAATGTCTAGGTTGCTCAGGTCCAGATAAATCCGAATTTGAAAATTCCCACACTCTGTTCCCTCTTGTCATACCAGAGATTATCTATTGCTGTAGTACAGTATATATATATAGGAAGCTTTTCATTGTATTGGTTCGCACTCTGTCGTGGCTGACCAGTTCTGTTATACAGCGAGGAAACTTGGCCATTAAGAAAACAGGATAAAGATAGACTGTCGCTGTTCGAACATCGCAGTCTACGCAGCCTTATCTAATGGGGAAACCGGACAAGCAATGCGGAGTTTTATGTAACCGCGGTCGTCCACTGGAAGAAGTGGTCGACCCCATAGAAGGCCACGACGCGCGACGTTTGCCGAGGCAGGTAGTGAGTGAAAAAAATATCAAAGATGGTCCAAATAAGACCTGGCATGAGGATGTGAAAACGCTAACCAGGAGACTGAGTCATATAAGTCGCGTTAGGCTACCTGGATGGAGATCTTGAGGTCGTCAAGGGATAGAAACACTGAGTGATATTACTGATTGTCGTAAAACAGTGATTTTCGTGCATTTTCTCAGTTTTTTGCAATCTTAGTCTACTGAAATTCTCCATTTTCTCTTCGACTCGACTTTCAACTTTCCTACCTCCTACTCCATCCAAAGGGGTAGCCAAAACTAGCGCACGAAAGTGCATGGTTAGTGGTTGCACAAACCGAAACTGAATTCATTCGTTGGAAGATAAGCTATCGACCATTCGGTATCCGCACCGACCTTGAGCGTCAAGGTCACTCGCTGACCTCACCTGAACACGCCGCGAACAGTATCGTAGTGTTCTAATACAACTTTTAATAAGTGCAAATTCCGTTTTATATATTGGTGCTAGGTTTTGTTGTTTTATGAGATCCACAAAGCAACCAAACACAAGCTGGGGATTTTCAGTCATCTGTTTATCGTACATTCGCATGCAGCAGCCAACCTGGTCTTACGGGCAGGTAATCTGGTACCCGCATTACAAAGTGAACGTTATAGACCTTTAGATAGTATATCGTTTTTTTATCGCGTAATGTATATTCAAAATGCCTAGCCAAAACGGGCTGAAGGTCTTTATACTTGCCATCGTTGTTCGTTCAACAAATAAGCGCAGTCCCGGGGTGTTTCCTTATTACACACACTCGTTATGTGCTGAACAATAGACGGACCGAACTCCGTGGGCACGAAAGTTTGCTGTTCCTTGATGGTAACCGGCTTCCCGATCCTCGGGACTTGGAGTGGCGAACCACATAAGAGCCCGATAGGTCAGGCGTGGTATTGAACCGGACAACAACAAAGCTGCCTATCACCAAATTCGGGTGGCGGTGGCGGGGTTCAAAGCACTCAGGTGATAGCGGCTAAACCACTTTGCCACCACCACCAATAGGCTGCATGTTGTGGGCGCTGTCGCTCAGCTCATCTCCTGCTTTATCCCATTTCAGTCCTTGTTTTCGGCTCTACTCTCGGTTTCTTTTGCTTACTGCTATTCTTTTCTTCACTGGAGAATCGGATTGAATCGGACCGGAACACGGGATCAGTGGTGATGTAAACTGAAATCGAGCATTTCTTCTTTTTTTCTTTTCGTCAGTCTCGATGTGCACCACCTCACCACCTATAGCACATTTTCAATCACTACTAACTACTTGACTAACTAGGGAGACGGCCAATCAGATTGATTCACTTTATCTGTATACGAAGTAAAGAAAATGCACTAGCCTCAGTTTCATTCATCTGGATTCTGAATTTTCCGGTTAATCGGATAGTACATCTGAGATTTATTACTTGATAAAATAAAGTAGTAGGGATTTTGCTGTGAACATTCCCGGGGAACGCAACCATTAGTTGCCAACACACAGCTGGTGTTGTATCATATCCTTTAAGTTGATCTCGGCCGGTTTCTTTTTTGTCATTGTACCTCATTTCTTACGATGATCACGGATCACACCTCTGCCGTGTGACAAACACTCGCAAAAAGAAAAACCGGAATTCTTATCTCACTTAAACCTTATTTCTCGTTGGCGCAACTGATCTGATCCGATCCCCTTTACAGGTCTGCCGTTTGCCATCGAACGTTTCGTGCCAGCATTTGCTCGTTAGACAACAAGTCTAAACTATTTCCAAATGATTCTTTCCAATCCCGCACCGATAGACAAATTTAGTGAATTATGGGAATAGGAATTGAAAACACCAATCCGCACAAAAAAGAAAACAACCATAACAACATCAATCTGATTCGGATCGATAGTGTGAACAAATATCGTCCGAGCGGATGACTCATACCCATGTCTAAATTTAGCCATCAGTGACTAGTTTATGGCCAATATTTCCGTTGCTTCCACCGTATGCTGTCCACCCTCTATTGATCACATTTCTCAGCCCAATCACGCCCATTGTGTCCACGATTTGGCTCACAGTTTGCGTGCATCCGGGCCTCTTTCTGGAGGGGGGGGGGATAGGGAGAAGTTTGTTTACGTGCTTCGCTCCTCGTGTGCCACCCCAGTATATGACCCAGTTGTTAGGACGATGTGGTTTCACAGTGATGGAAAAATATGCGAAGATCAGGTCATCCGAATCGCAAACAGTCATGGTCCTCTTAACCACTTTCAAGTAATTGCCGGAACCTGTCACCACTATGCTTTTCACAATTGATTCTAACCCCATCGAACAATGTCGACAAGATACAGATTCTGTAGTAACGTTCTACCTCTGGCAGAAAACTTTTTTTTTAAATTTCCGTCGTTCTGTATTGTGTTTGTCTTCTTTTTCAAATATCCCATCCGTACGTAAATCCCATATGGGGTTTGGGTACGGCGCAGATACTTGGTAATTACGAAAACTACATGAATATAAACTATCGGTATACCAACACCGCTGTCTACGCAGCATTGCACGAATCTGGTGGGGCAACTGGACGAGCATTGCTGAGGTTAGGCGCATAGTTTTAGGTGGTTGCGGTTGCCCACTGGAGCAAGTGGTCTACCATTATAGAGAGCGTTGGTAGGGGCATGTGTTGTGCATGTCACCAAATAGGTTGTCACGGAGCGCGGTGTTTACCGAGGCAGGTAGTAGGTGGAAACCCGCCAAAGTTCGTCAAAAGAAGACCTGGCACGAGGGTATGGGAACCCTGACCAGGAGACTCAGTCATGTAGGTCGCGTTAGGCTCCCTGGTTGGTGATCTCCAAACCACTGTAATAAACGATCGCGACGTCCCCATCCAGAGAGCCTATTTATAGATATATTGCAATAAGTAGCATGTGAACGATGCGACAACATTTCCCCAGAAGCACTTAATCGGTTTCGCGGTTCTTGTCACCCGTCAGGCCTGCATATCCGGTAATCTTTTGTCACTACTTTTATTCATATATTTTTCGGTCAAGAGCCTCTGCGCGGCTTTTTGCTCACTTTCACTTAGAAAATGATGATATATTGACTATGTGTATTTCCTGAATATGTGACGACAACAGTCGAGAGGCAAACCTGGTTCAACAGCTAACACGCTTACGTTCAGCCTGTAAAATGCCAGGCTTTAATCCCCAATGAGCTAGCTGCAGATTCTGACTTTGATACTCGAACAAACCCCACTACTCAGTTTTTCACTTCACGCCTTGCTTAATCTGTACACCGCCAATTTTACTCTAGATTGATTGTTAATTGTTTTGGTAACCGGTCTTTTTTTCGACCCATCAACTTCGGGAATTATTCTTGATGTAGTTGAGGTCGACAACGCAAAGAAAAACGATAACTGAAAAGCCGGATTGCATTATAGTCAATCTTTTGGCTTTGTTGGGTATCTATCAATGACTTATCTGAGGATCAAACCTGAGATTTCGCAGAATGGGCGCAAGCATGTTCAACCCACTTGACCACGGACTGGGTAACTGATCGGATTACTTGGTTTTGTCTGTGATAGCCACGGGATGATCCATCTTTGTGAGCGGTGAGTTACATGAGATTATGCTGCCGATCATTTGAACGATCGTATCGTTAACCACTTCACGATCTTGTTGTCCTTTACGGAATACGTGTGTCCTCTGCGGAGTCCAGTGACAGTTAAGTCGGAACCGGTCTCAGTCGAGCCCTCCGAATCGGTCACTTGCACGTTTCACCTTAGCGTCTAGTATTACTGATGCAGCATCACTGTCCATTATAATCTTCCGCACGCAACAACAAAAGAAACATCCCCGTACCGAACCAAGTCGGTTGTATCTCAACACATCTGAATGGTATATTTGAACAAATAAACTTCCCCTACCGTTCCACTGGTTTGTTCAATCACTTTACTTTGTCCGGTTAGATCTAAATGTTTGTGCGAAATGGCCCGGGTATATATGGAGACGAATGACTGTTAGGAGTTTTGTGTGTTCACAGATGATTTGTTTTTGTTTATATACTGGGAAATGAGTGTATGTCGTATCCCTCTATATTAGGCAACTCTGATTAGTCACTTTAGTTCACCAATTAATATCCATTACCGAATAACGTATCCAGTGGTCTGGGGTATATATCAATCTGTTCCTGAGCTCCCATCTCTGGGCTATTCGTTCATATGCCATCATATATGTGCGCCCTCGGTTTTCTCGTATATTGTTACGGTTTTTTATTACACACCGATGTGTGATGGACAGCAGACAAGGTGGAACCTCACAGTCACGAAAACCTGCTGGTCAGTGATGGTAACCGGCACCCTAAGCCCCGGGACTTAGAGTGGCGAACCACATAAGGCCCCGCTAGGTTAGGCGTCGTAATGCAAAAGTTCATTTGATCA
>UZAN01049183.1:0-11526 GCA_900618425.1 Echinostoma caproni | reverse complement strand
GATGAAAACCACGGGAAAGCTGGAGCAACATCCGCACGGTTGCTGACCACATAGAGACTGTCATCAAGATAGAATTTTATCTTTAAAAGTTACGATTTGCGACACACATGATGCATCTGAATTCTGTTAATGCTAAATCGACATCAAACATGAGAAATAAACATCATAGAAAGGACTAATAAAGTCTAATGAACGTTTTTACAGGTAATCCATAGAACAAGCGGTTTGATGATAAAATCGACTAATGGTGATAGATGTGGGCTTGAACCATCTTAATACGTGTTTTACTTGTCCATCTCAGAACGATTCAAAGAAGCTCTTCCAGTCAAACATACATTCTGAAGCACTAGACTCGAGTTTCACTCTTATTAGAGCTCATTAGTAGTGCATATCCACCGTCCCGTCTGGGATTTGAACTTCCAACCCAGCACATGGAACTTTTGTGTGTGTTGCCACTGTGCCAGCCAGCTCATGCCGGGGCTGAACCGAATTGCCAATTCATGTTTGTTCAGATTTCGCCTTCAGAGATAGTCAAATAGGGTGTCAGTTTTGCAGGTGATTACTGATAAAATAAACTTGAACCATAGGGCCTTATGAATAATCGGCATGGTGTTTTCAATGCCTCGGACAACGGAACGAATTTGAAACAACCATTTTGGTGACATTCTTATCCAGTTTGACTGTATGCTTACTGCCATGTCCCCAGTTATCAATTTACAGAACAGCCACCTAAGTATTGTTTAGACAGTGATAAGGTGGATTTAGGCTTAATGATTAGGTAGACACGAGCAAGCAGTCCTATTGGAGGAAACGACGGATTTTCATTTAATGACGTTTCTCCCTCTGTAAAACGCTACCAAATTCTGAAGGTGACGCATTAACGTGAAGAATTGACCCGTTTCACCTTTTCAGTAAGGCTGGAAAAATCATTTTAACCTACGGGTTGTACTGAGATGACCCAACGATAGAGGTGCACGATCGAATAATAAAAGACCGAGTGGTGATGGGAAGACTGTTTGTAGCCCCATTCTCGGAAATATATATAGCTCACCGTGGGTCATGGAACTGACTTATTCCCTTACAGGAGATAGTCGTTTAAAACTGTCAGTTTAACAGCTTACACGTCAGAGCATAAATTGATTCCATTAATGAATAAATGTAACTGATACGGTAAATTTTATTCGCGATGACGTGTTTCTCGGTGCAATGCATCTGGCAATCGATTTAAACTGGGGATTTCGAACAAAAGAAGCTGACACGCAAATTGTTCAATATCAGGACCATGGGCAAACAAAATAACTCGTGATATGTAATTGTATGGTTTTTGTCAATATGTATGAACGATTCCATTTTGCCTGTTCACCGAGCTTGGCAATCTGCAAACGTTTCGTCATCAGCCGAGGTGACATCATCAATATTTGTAAAGTGGCAGTGTTGTGCATGTACGCGTTGGTTTATGTATTTTTTTCACCGACCATTCTTGTCCCCTGTTCTCACTGTGTTCGACTCGGTGCACCATTAAACTGATGCAAGAGAGTGAGGGTGGGTCATCCTTTCGTCCTGATTGCAGTTTTGGTCCGTTCTCAGATCATGGCGTGACTTTTTACGTTGCGTCATTTGATCTTTGAGTTGCATTGGCGTGTACAGGTGATCCAGTTCGATGTGCCCGTTTATTGAGTTGATTTGAGAGTGCCAAGTTTCGAGAAATTCTCTGGCATGTTTTGTCCGGGATTAGTCGATAACTTTCACTGATTCGAAATCAAAATGATGTCCTTCTTGATCTTTGTGTAGGGAAATCAACGACAGTGGGTCATGTCTCCTGACTGCCGATTGGTGTTTACGGATCCTGGTTGACAATTTGCTTCCAGTTTGTCCGATATAATGTTTTGGGCATTCATCTGATGCAGAGTTAGCAATCTTTGTACTAATCGGTTTTAAACTAAACTGTTGCATTATTTCCTACAACTATTGAACAAAAGTAGTGTGAAGAAGGTTGATTTTTCTTTGGAAGAACAAATCACGAACCTGATAGCTCTCGAATCGTTGTAGCCCGATATAGCACAGGTATTATCATATTCAGATGGATCTCGCTCTCTCTTCAGTACGTTTTTACGGTTGCCAAATGCACCAGTTGAGACAGCTTTGACTATCGAATGTAAGACATTCGCATCAATTTTTACTCCGCGATCTTTTGTTCACAGTTTTCTTCAACCTTTTAATTGGTCTCTAGCTTATACAGGAAAAACGTTTTCCAATTAGGTATTCCATATAAAGGAACCGAATAACAATATAATAACCATGAGAGCTGACAAAGAAAATACAATTGTCAGCACTGAAATCACTAGCATGTAAAACGTACCCATCATATCTCGTTCTTGTGCAACCGTATCAAAGAACGTATCCTCCCAAAATTGCATATGATCCCACAATCGGGACCGATGTTTTGGTTGTACAAGCGCCTCATACAGATAAACACGTGTACACGCTGTACTGATTGTGCTGGCCGTGGTGGATACTTCGGACGGGGTATGGTTTTGTATGTTTTCGGAATTTGTCACACCATCGCATGGAATGAGTTTACCGTTGATAAACCGGTGAGAGCCTGCGGAGGCGGACTTTCTTAGAATTCTCATATCTGTCACGGGATGGATAAAGAAACGCCACAAAGGAGTATGAAGTAAAACGTTTTTTGAAATGCAGTGGGTGATAAAAATAGAAAAATAAATGAAGATGAAAACATCGACCCAATGTGAACATGACATGTTAAGAAAATGTCATCACTATTCTGCGAACGACTTTGGACCATTTTGTGGTAAGCGAATGAAGACGCGAAAAAGTGGGGATGCAACATTTTGATAAGCACACATAATAATCGGTAATTACCAATGCAGTAAACGAATTTCACTATTGCGGATTGTTCATGAACTGCTTCACAAGAATCTGTGCACTCAACCTGTGTAGGAGAAATCCTATTCAGTCTCCTTTTCATTGCGATGAAAGGATAAAAAGCAAATTTTCGGAGCCACCGGTAGCCTGCTAATCTGAAAGGACTTAGGAAGACCTGATTCCATTTCACTGATAGTGACGGGTATGGACTGCTATTAAGACCAATTGATGTAGAGATGTCGGATCGATTGAAAAGCGGTGTATCACAACGTGCCTATCCGAATCCGAAGGGTGCATGATGCGACCGATTGGATATCGATCCTCGCTGGATAGCGGATTCAAAAGACCGCCTCAGTTCCTTGTGGGTTATACATTTCGGTCGAAAGGACTAGTATGCGGTCCGTCAGGTAAACATTCCACTCCGGTGTGAACATTTCAACGGTACAGTGGTTTGCTTCCTACCTTCTATTACGCCGGTGAATGAACAAATATATTATTTACGTACTAAAGCAGTAATTATGAAATTTTGATATATGTTTTCCGGTACTACTTAAGACGTGATTAATGGGACCAAATTATCCCGGAAGCATATACTGATTTAATTAGTACATGTATCCGGTACTTGTGCGTCAGAACACACCAACTTTGATCCCTAATTTGGATGAGCCGAAGCCAATGTTTTCACCCCCAAAGTGCATTTGGAATAATGAGTACAGTTCACACATGGTCTCCTCTCAAATTACTGATTCAAAGAACAAATGAATATACAAATGCTGAGTTAAAAGCGTTTATTTTTATTTCCGGAGAGAAACTTGTGATGAGAAATACCAGAAACTAAATTCCTTGGCTAAAAGATTTTTAGGAAGTCTTGTAGGCTGAAGACACAGAGAGATTGTTGCTTTGCGGTTGAACGGGCGTTCGAGTTTATAAACTAAAATCACTATTGGAGCTTATCCATTCAAGCATTTTATAATGTTCGTTTCATTTAACTATCTTGCTGGTCATGCTTTGCCTGAGCGAAGTCTCTGTTTTGATTTCTTTAAAATGGTGTACGGTTTCGTCAGGGAAACTAAGAAATATTCCATCATTGAACCGACTATGGACTGATTTCTCTGTTACGCAAATTATTGTACGTTATCTCCTGGACATATGTATAGTCGGAAATAGGACACATGGAAAAGTGAAGTATTATCTAACCAAAACGTGAGGCATCAAACACAACGAGGCAGCAGGTGAACAGCTCTATCGCAATTGAGAAGCAAAATAAGCCGCGTTCCCTAATGTCAGCCCAGCCAAACGTACCGGTTTGGAGAGAGCTTTCGTCGGGTTTCGATTTCATCGGCTCCTCAGTGCATCCCACACTGCCTGTATCCGATTCCGATTCCCATTCGGGAGCTCCGATCACACACTGGGCCACAGCAGAGATATGATCGAGAGAAAAAGAAGGGTTTCGTGCACATCAGAGACAGCTGCAAACTGATATAAACAGAGAACTGGAAGTAGTTAGCATAATTGTAATTTTCGGAATAGCAATAAGGACCGAATAGCGCAAACCGAGCTTCGGAGTGAAAATACACTGAACGGTCGCTCAGAGGTAGGTAGAACCAAGCCGAGCTGTGGATACGGTTAAAGCTCTTCAGAAAGTCATGCGAATAACCTTCACAGGTGCAAAACAGCCATTGGCACAGTCTTCGATGTCCAAATGACTAAGTTTGTGGTCCATTGGAACCTCTTTTTGTATTCCGTTAATCCGATTACTTCTATTTAGAACCACAGGATTAGTCGGAAACTCCGTCTCCTGATTGGCTACCTGGAAGTTGTATCGTGGTGCTCGAGTAGTCGCTGCACAATCACCACAAAAAGACATGTCAAAGATGCAATTAAGCACTAATGAATAAAGGTCCATTATTCATTGTTCGCTAGTCTGTAATGCGATTCTTCTTCATTCTTCACTTTTACTTGAATAAAATTAATGATACGAATAATTTCCAGGAGTGGGGAAGCGGTCAATCAGAGGGCGACCACACAACAGTTGAAAAAGTGAAAAATTAGGCCACAGTTGTGGGGTTCCAATATACACCCTCCTGGGTAAGAACAGGTTAATCTTAACCACGTGCAATTACAAGAGTTTACCGATTGCCAAGATGACTATGATTTTGCTGCATAATGTGCGAAAAACGTCGTCGAATTCGTTGAGGCGTCCTTTTTGAACTTTCAAATGTACCGTTGGACACCTTATCGGATGCCATTCTTTGTTTTATAATGAAAGAATCTGTGACATGTGTTAGCGTTATGGCCGACGTTTACGGTAAGACTGCTATTCAGTGGCACACCTTTTGCTGCGACGTATGTTGGTTTACTCTATGTTCCCTTACGACACAATTGGGAGGTGCTTGGTGTCGTGGTGGAAATGGACGAAACGATTGTCGTACGCAGCAAATATGCAGGAGGAAAGCAGCAGACTACAGTTTGGGATTCTTGAATATCTTTTCGATATTTGAAAATGGGTTACTTTGAATGTGTGGAAGATAGGTCATTTGCCACTCTAATACAATTCATCCATAAGTGGGCAGCTCCAGGAACTAGTCAAGTTCAAGTCAAGTCAATAGTAGCGTTATGCATCACTACTCATACACAGGAAGGGCTGCATGCCAATCCTTAGGATCGCGGAGTTTTGTCCATAAGACAGTGAATCACTCTTTTGGGTTTATTAATCCTGCCACCGGAATGCATACTGATAACGTTGAGGCATTTTGCAGAAGGATCGAGCGCCGAGTTAAAAGCGTGTACATTTCATGTAGACCTAAGATTTGGGAGCATGTGGACGAGGTACAACATCGTATGTGGTATGAATTTTCTCTTCGAAGTTTTCCGACTGGGTTCCAGATATTTTGACGTCACGTAGAACAACTTTAACTTTTTTCATTGAACATTTATTATCCATAATCAGTATTATTTTTATTATCAGTTGCAAATTTCTTAAAATGCCGGTCTTGTTGTTGTAATTATACTACTCATTAGTAACATCATTTTGAAAAGAGAAATTTCGCTCACAGGGCTCTTCGTTACTGAGCAAATGGAATTGACATTCCGTGGGTCCGAATGTTAGTGGGACTTGGTATGTATGCTCGATCAATTATCTCACAAGCATGGAATTCAGTTTCAGTTCGTCAAAACATTACCCACACTTATTCGTGCGCCGGTTGAGAAAGGAAAATTGAAAGTAGAGTAGAACAGAAAATGGAGAAGTTCAGTGGTCTAAGGTTACAAAAAAATTGAGAAGATGCAAGAACGCCACTGTTTACGACACTCAGCCATATCACTTGGTGTCTCTAACCATCGGTTACGATCATCCCGAGGTCCCCAGTCAGGGAGCCTCGCAAGACCTATGTGAACCAGTCTCCTGGTTAGAGTTTTCATACCCTCGTGCCAGGTCTTAGCTTGACCATCCTTGCCTTTTTTCCACTATCTGCTTCGGCGAATATCGCTCGCCGTGGTAACCTATCTGGTGACATGCGTAACACATGCCCCAACCGATGTAACCTATGGAGGTCGACCACTTGCTCCAGTGGGCGACCGCGAATACCCAGAACTCTGCCCCTAACCTCAGCATTGCTCATCCGACTACCCCACCAGATTCGTGCAATGCTGCGTAGACAGCGGTGTTCAAACACCGACAGTTTATCTTTTTCCTGTTTTCTTAATGGCCAAGTTTCTGCACCTTATAGCAGGACTGGCCGAACTATCGCGGCATACACTCGACCCTTCACAGGCAGCCGGATGTCGCGACGGTGCCACAGATGTCTCAAGTTGGCAAATGCCAACCGAGCCTTCTGTATGCGAGCAAACACATCCGCGATGCGTCCAACGGGTGAGATGTATCTGCCCGGACGCGACTTCGGCTATTAGTATAAAGCGATCATAATATTGAAATTATCTTCTCGGGCATACCTTTCAGAGAAAGGCAGCGCCAGAGTTTAGAGCGGTCAACTGAGTCGAAAGCCGTTTTCAGATACAGGACGATAGAAATTGTGGGTCTACGAAAAGAATGCATGTGCTCCAGAATTTGACGGAGAGTGAAGATGTGGTTGACACAACCTCGATCGGGTCTAAAACCGGCCTGGTTCTCACGCGTGCACGGTTCACGTGCGGCAGACCATCGGCGGAGTATGATGCCAGCGACAAATTTAGAGGCAATATTGATTAAACTAATTCCTCTGTGGTTTTCGCAAGAGGATCTATCACCTTTCTTGTAAATCGGTATGATCACCGACTCATACCATTCAGTTGGAACCTCTTCCCTTTCCGATATTGAACCCAGGAATTTTGTCAACTCCAAAACTAACGCTGAGCCTCCATCTTTGAACGCTGATGGGAACAGCCTATCTGGACCAGAGGCCTTATGCCTTTTGAGATACCTTATTGCCCGAGAAACCTCCATTTCAGATAGAGGACTAGCATCAACTGGGAGTATTTGTCTAGTCGAGGCGGAGAGTGAAAGATAAGATGTCGATGGGAGCCAGTTGAGCTTTGAAGTATTCAACCCAACGGTAAAGACGGCGTTGCTGATCGTGAATCAGTGTGCCATCGGATTCCTTAATTACCTCACCTACACCATTTTCACAGGGCCCGTATTCCTAATCAGATGGCAAAGATTAGGACTATTACGAATAACCGCAGCTTTCTCCATCTCTTTACACTTTTCTACACACCACTTCTCACGGTCATTCCTCAGACTATTGATGTGCTGGCGCTTAAGGGATTTGCGCGCTGTGTCGTATGTGGCATCGGGAGGGAGGGCTCTGCGGGAGTCCAGCAGGGCAACCGAGGTCGATGATATCCACCGTTTGTGTTTTGAGCTTGTGGCAGGGTTCGACGTTGCTTTTNGCTTTTATCGATATCTGCATAGCTTCCTTGATTTGCTTCTAGTGTTCATTGAGTCCTTCGGTTGGTGGTTGAACTGACAGGCAATCGGTGAGCCCCGCTTCGAAGGCCGAATGCATAAATCGCTGACACTGTATCGTGGGTAACCGTTGTCGGTGGCTTTTTTACGGTTGTTTGCTTGGCGTGGGGAGAACTTGGCTCGTAACAAGGCGTGGTCATTATCCACAGCTGTTGACCAGTAAGAGCGGCAGTCTTGAACTGATCGCCTCCAGCGGTAACTGAGGGTTTGGGTCCAGCGCAGTGAAGAGGTCCTCCAGCGGTAACTGATGGCGATGTGGTCTATTTGGGTCCAGCGCAGTGAAGAGGCTGGTCGGTTTTCCATGTAAGTCGATGGCGTTTCTTGTGTGAGAAGTTCGTGTTTGACAAGAACAATCCGTGGTCCGCGCAGAGTTGAAGTAGACGATCTCCGTTGTCCGTCCGGTTGGCTGGGAGTGCATGCAGTCCACCAAGAAGCCTTTCCGATTCGTCCAGGGATCCCACTTGAGTATTGAAGTCTCCGGCGACTACTACGACGTCTGTTGATCGAGCACTTTAGATTAAGTGAGAAAGATCTTCGTAGAATTCATCCTTGATTTCGGGTATACTGCAATCAGTCGGTGCATACGCCGATACGACGAATAAGCATCGAGCTTCATTCTTTAGCTGTTGACAAGCGCTGAACCGTTGAGACGTAGAGTGCACAATCGGTTACTGACTGGAATCCAGTCAAGAAGTGAGCGCTCAGCCTTGGCACTTAGCGCAATCCCGACACCAGCAACACCGCGAGCTTCGGATACCGAATCGCTTGACATAAGAAGCGTGAGGTTGAGGTTGGATCAGGAGAACGCAGAGAGAAGGTGGGGTCTTGTATGCGTGCTTCAGAGACACAAAATACATCTACATTGAAGGTTTCAAAGGTTCTAGCTAGGGCAGCTTGTTGACCAATCTGATAGAGTGTGCGGACATTGAACGCGGCTAAGTGAAAAGAGGATTTCGGCTTTAAAAGTCCTATAGCTTCTGATTGTCTGGCCTTGTTTGTAAAACGCTGATTGATATTCGATGGGTGGTGTAAACAGGAAGCATCTGGGATTAGTCGGGGTTGAGAAGAAGAACTAGACAGATGGGAAAGATGATTTTCCAAATGGGTGCCTAAGATATTAGGGCACGACATACTTCGCGGCAGCCCACATCGACGAAGGGGTTTTTATTTGGGAACCCTAACCGGAGCCTTTGGCTCAAGAATCTAACCCACAAGGCAGTGAGGCGAGAGCGTGAACGAAGCACCTCTGTGGGGCTTTCTGCGGACCTGTCACGCAAGGCCTTTGGATTTCGGTTAAGTTAGTTGTTCACTGATGCGCTGATTATCGGTACGCTTTGAGACAAGCGGAACGTGGGCGGGACAGCACCTTATTGGCTGGGGGCTGCCCAGCTTGGGCGGCGGCAGCTGTCCAATGTAGTGCAAAGACTTCTCCCACCGTCGAGAGGAACCCCCAGGTACCCCGCTCCTACGTCCATCTAGCGGAGGTTTTTCGACCGGTAAAGTGCCCATCACTGTGTTTATTTACTGGAGTGATCTCTCCTGGGGCGGATGTGGATAGGAGGAAGCCGGGAGGTGCCCAAGCAGCTGGTTTTGTGAGATTGAGCTTCGTCTGGCCTCTACCCGTTGATCTTTCAGACATAGTTGGATCTACGGCTGTGAGAAGCCATCCTGTGTGGCCCGCAGGGTCATTGAGGCACGCAAGCCATCACACCACATCAAGGTGCAGTCTCGTCGTGATGGACAAGCACGGAATAGATGAATGGAAATGTCAATACTTTGTGATGGTCAGTGACCTGTTGCATGATTCACTCTTCAGAAAGTAGCCATTTTGATCGTTTTTTTCTGTTTAGTTGAGCGCGAATTGATTCCATTGGCTGAAGATTGTTCCATACTCTGATCATGCTTGTACGATTCGCCTTCAGAATTCTATTGATGAGTGTGTGCTTATGTTGTGCACAGCTAGGCGGGAATCATATAAAGTTAGAAATTGGGAAGATCAAGCGAAATGTTAACATTTCGCAACATTCATCTTCTTTCTGTATCAATGAAATGGATAAAGGGAACTCAATGCTTCAAAAATAACACTCCGACAATAAACCAGTTACTATTTCTTTCCACGCACTACAAAGGTAATCTTGAATCCACTAAACACGTTTATGTCCCATATTTTAACCAAACTAAAATAATTCGCATCTGACGTTCAGTGGAAGAAAAGAAACAGTTTAGGAGAAGTTTTATGAATACCTGTTCATTGTAAAAATGGTTGCGCCCTTCAGTAATGCGTCTTCTTACTATCTAGTGTACACTTGTTGTTTGAATGGATTGATATAACCGGTTTGATTTTGATGAGTTCTGTGCATACAATCGACACAAGAGCTAATCGAGACGAATCAAAAGGGACCAAATCGGTTCGTTTCGCAGCAGGATACAGTGGGCATTAGATCAATCATGTGATGAAAATTGAACAACTGAACACATCATGTTTGTGCCACCATCTATGAGAATTTCTACGTAATACCAAGTGCTTGCAACTTAATGGATATTTGTAAGCTCTCATCACAAAAACGCAGTGAGTATGTCACTTTCGAACAGCTAAGCTCGGTGAGCAACTGAACACGATGTACTAAAGCATCTAAGTGGTTCTACAGTGGTTTAATGTACACTTTCATTTCAAAGCGGGATAAGACTGATTGCGCCAAATCAAAATCATGAATGACAGAAACATCTTCCCAATTGTATTAACAGCACAAGCTGGAAGCACGGGTTTCTATCGAGTTGGTGTTCAGTTAAAGTATGAAAGCGAAAAGCACAGTTTACAATAAGTTGCATTAGAATACTGAAAGTTTGCAGATATACAGGTCCAGACGAGATGTGATGCACATACCTCACAGGTCTTTTCCATTTGTTTACGTTTGAATCCAGAGGTCGGTTTTGGTTCGGGGGTGCTAATCAAACGATTTGCCTTGAACAGGAATCCAGCCACTTGATTTGTTAGCTTGGAGCCAAGGTTGGAGTCTGCACAGAATGAAAAGAAAATCATCTTCAATATCCGAAGCGCTCAAGTCTTTCAAACAGTTAACAATGGGGTTGAATGCAAAAAATTCTTCGTAAAGAACACAAATGTATACGCTTCTATCAAGTACCACTAAGTTTGAATCAGGTGCTCAGTGCTATATTTAACCGGTACGAAACTCCACAGCAACAAGTGTGGTTGCAATAAGCCAACTAAAATGGTAAACTCCTATCTAGGGATGACCAAATTTACTTTCCGCCTGTTGGCCCAACATGACAATTGGCTTCCAAACGTATCATTACTTCACCAGGTGATAGCACATTCCTCTCATTAGTATGAAAAGCCATTATTTTCGAGGAACATCTGGCATCCCGGTTTCAGTGATCCACAAACCACTCAATATTTATAAATACTAAGGGTACAAATGTTTCCAAAAACAAATGAAAATGAATTCAATGTATGCTTTCCACTGTCCATTTGAAGCGATACCACAAAATCATTCAATAGCGGACAAAGCTTCATTGCGAATCTGATACAAACAAACGCGGAACATAGGGTGTCACCAAGTGTCTATTCAAACGAATTTCATTCGTTTCTTTCTGATTAACAAGTTCTTACATAATCATGCGAGTGTTTAGTTTTCCCAATATCAGATATGTTTACG